>JASGCC010002338.1:0-29017 GCA_030067915.1 Hydractinia echinata
CCCAGTGTAATTGCTGGTTTCCAGCAATCATTTCAAATTAAGAAGAAGTTTATTTCTTGGAGTCCAATTGTCTCATTTATCACATTTATAAGGTCAAAGTCCAAAATCAGTTCAATTAAGTCCCACAGTCAATCGTTTCACTGTTTAAAAGCGATGCAACCTAGTAATATCAGAAAATATCGCTAAATACATGTTTTACGAATATGTGACGCAACCGTTGTAACTCAAACGGACTGATACCGTTAGAAAGTCAATGAAATGTAGTTTTTGAAACTGTTCTCTATTTCTTCAGCGCGCTGCTAACGGCTAGGATTGGTCCCACAGTAAAAAAATGACTTATTTATCTAAATTTTTAAATAAAGCGCTACCACAGCGCCCAGTTGTAATCGCTGAGTTCCAGCAATCATGTCAAATTAAGAAGAATGTTATTTCTTGGAGTCCATTGTCTCATTTATCACATTTATAAGTCAAAGTCCAAAATCAGTTCAATTAAGTCCCACAGTCAATCGTTTCCGCTGTTAAAATCGGATGCAACCTAGTAATATCAGAAAAAATTATCGATAAATACATGTAGTACGAATATGTGACGCAACCGTTGCTAACTGAAACGGACTGATACCGTTAGAAGTCAATGAAATGTAGTTTTTTGAAACCAGTCTCTATGTCTTCAGCGCACGCTTAACGGCTAGGAATTGTCCCACAGTAAAAATGACTTATTATCTAAAAATTTTTTAAATAAAGCGCTACCACAGCCGCCCAGTATAATCGCTGAGCTTCCATCCAATCACGTCAAATTGGAGGAGAATGTTATTTCTTCGGAGTCACAATGGTCTCATATTATCACATTTAAAAGGTCAAAGTCCAAAATCAGTTCAATTAAGGTCCCCACAGTCAATCGTTTCCACTGTTAAAAGCGATGCAACCTAGTTAATATCAGAAAAATATCGCTAAATACATGTTGGTACAAATATGTGACGCACCGTTGTAACTTCAAACGGAATGATACCGTTAGAAAGTCAATGAAATGTAGTTTTTTGAAACTGTCTCTATTTCTCAGCGCGCGCTAAGGCTAGGATTTGGTCCCACAGTAAAAAATGACTTATTTATCTAATTTTTTAAATGAAGCGCTACCACAGCGCCCAGTGTAATCGCTGAGTTCCAGCAATCATGTCAAATTAAGTAGAATGTTATTTCTTGGAGTCCAATTGCCTCATTTATCACATTTATAAGGTCAAAGTCCAAAATCAGTTCAATTAAGTCCCACAGTCAATCGTTTCACTGTTAAAAGCAATGCAACCTAGTAATATCAGAAAATATCGCTAAATACATGTTGGTACGAATATGTGACGCAACCATTGTAACTCAAAAGGACAGATAACGTTAGAAAGTCAATGAAATGTAGTTTTTGAAACTGTCTATATTTCTTCAGCGACCGCTAACGTCTAGGATTGGTCCCACAGTAAAAAATGACTTATTTATCTACATTTTTAAATAAAGCGCTACCACAGCGCCCAGTGTAATTGCTGAGTTCCAGCAATCACGTCAAATTAAGAAGAATGTTATTTCTTGGAGTACAATTGTCTCATTTATCACATTTATAAGGTCAAAGTCCAAAATCAGTTCAATTAAGTCCCACAGTCAATCGTTTCACTGTTAAAAGCGATGCAACCTAGTAAATATCAGAAAATATCACTAAATACATGTTGGTACGAATATGTGACGCAACCGTTGTAACTCAAACGGACTGATACCGTTAGAAAGTCAATGAAATGTAGTTGTTGAAACCGTCTCTATTTCTTCAGCGCACGCTAACGGCTAGGATTGGTCCCACAGTAAAAAATGACTTATTTGTCTAAATTTTTAAATAAAGCGCTACCACAGCGCCCAGTGTAATCGCTGAGTTCCAGCAATCATGTCAAATTAAGAAGAATGTTATTTCTTCGAGTCCAATGGTCTCATTTATCACATTTTAAAGGTCAAAGTCCAAAATCAGTTCAATTAAGTCCCAAAGTCAACCGTTTCACTGTTAAAAGCGATGCAACCTAGTAATATCAGAAAAATATCGCTAAATACATTTTGCTACAAATATGTGACGCAACCGTTGTAACTCAAACGGATTGATACCGTTAGAAAGTCAATGAAATGTAGTTTTTGAAACCGTCTCTATTTCTTCAGCCCGCGCTAAGGGCTAGGATTGGTCCAACAGTAAAAAATGACTTATTTATCTAAATTTTTTAATAAAGCGCTACAACAGCGCCCAGTGTAATCGCTGAGTTCCAGCAATCATGTCAAATTAAAAAGAATGTTATTTATTGGAGTCCAATTGTCTCATTTATCACATTTATAAGGTCAAAGTCCAAAATCAGTTCAATTAAGTCCCACAGTCAATCGTTTCACTGCTAGAAGCGATGCAACCTAGTAATATCAGTAAAATATAGCTAAATACATGTTGGTACGAATATGCGACGCAACCGTTGTAGCTCAAACGCACTGAGACCATTAGAAAGTCAATGAAATGTAGTTTTTGAAACTGTCTCTATTTCTTCAGCGATCTAACGGCTAGGATTGGTCCCACAGTAAAAAATGACTTACTTATATAAATTTTTAAATAAAGCACTGCCACAGCGCCCAGTGAAATTGCTGAGTTCCAGCAATCATGTCAAATTTAGAAGAATGCTATTTCTTGGAGTACAATTGTCTCATTTATTACATTTATAAGATCAAAGTCCAATATCAGTTCAATTAAGTTCCACAGTCAATCGTTTCGCTGTTAAAATCGATGCAACCTAGTAATATCAGAAAAATATCGATAAATACATGTTAGTACGAATATGTGACGCAACCGTTGTAACTGAAACGGACTGATACCGTTAGAAAGTCAATGAAATGTAGTTTTTGAAACAGTCTCTATTTCTTCAGCGCACGCTAACGGCTAGGATTGTTCCCACAGTAAAAAATGACTTATTTATCTAAATTTTTAAATAAAGCGCTACCACAGCGCCCAGTATAATCGCTGAGTTCCAGCAATCACGTCAAATTGAGAAGAATGTTATTTCTTGGAGTCCAATGGTCTCATTTATCACATTTAAAAGGTCAAAGTCCAAAATCAGTTCAATTAAGTCCCACAGTCAATCGTTTCACTGTTAAAAGCGATTTAAGCTAGTAATATCAGAAAAATATCGCTAAATACATGTTGGTACAAATATGTGACGCAACCGTTGTAACTCAAACGGAATGATACCGTTATAAAGTCAATGAAATGTAGTTTTTGAAACTGTCTCTATTTCTTCAGCGCGCGCTAAGGGCTAGGATTGGTCCCACAGTACAAAATGACTTATTTATCTAAATTTTTAAATAAAGCGCTACCACAGCGCCCAGTGTAATCGCTGAGTTCCAGCAATCATGTCAAATTAAGTAGAATGTTATTTCTTGGAGTCCAATTGTCTCATTTATCACATTTATAAGGTCAAAGTCCAAAATCAGTTCAATTAAGTCCCACAGTCAATCGTTTCACTGTTAAAAGCGATGCAACCTAGTAATATCAGAAAATATCGCTAAATACATGTTGGTACGAATATGTGACGCAACCGTTGTTACTCAAAAGGACAGATACCGTTAGAAAGCCACTGAAATGTAGTTTTTGAAACTGTCTATATTTCTTCAGCGACCGCTAACGGCTAGGATTGGTCCCACAGTAAAAAATGACTTATTTTATCTAAATTTTTAAATAAAACGCTACCATAGCGCCCAGTGTAATCGCTGAGTTCCAGCAATCATGTCAAATTAAGAAGAATGTTATTTCTTGGAGTCCAATTGTGTCATTTATGACATTTATAAGGTCAAAGTCCAAAATCAGTTCAATTAAGTCCCACAGTCAATCGTTTCACTGTTAAAAGCGATGCAACCTAGTAATATCAGAAAATATCGCTAAATACATATTGGTACGAATATGTGACGCAACCGTTGTTACTCAAAAGGACAGATACCGTTAGAAAGCCAATGAAATGTAGTTTTTGAAACTGTCTATATTTCTTCAGCGACCGCTAACGGCTAGGATTGGTCCCACAGTAGAAAATGACTTATTTTATCTAAATTTTTAAATAAAGCGCTACCATAGCGCCCAGTGTAATCGCTGAGTTCCAGCAATCGTGTCAAATTAAGTAGAATGTTATTTCTTGGAGTCCAATTGTCTCATTTATCACATTTATAAGGTCAAAGTCCAAATTCAGTTCAATTAAGTCCCACAGTCAATCGTTTCACTGTTAAAAGCGATGCAACCTAGTAATATCAGAAAATATCGCTAAATACATGTTGGTACGAATATGTGACGCAACCGTTGTTACTCAAAAGGACAGATACCGTTAGAAAGCCACTGAAATGTAGTTTTTGAAACTGTCTATATTTCTTCAGCGACCGCTAACGGCTAGGATTGGTCCCACAGTAAAAAAGGACTTATTTTATCTAAATTTTTAAATAAAATGCTACCATAGCGCCCAGTGTAATCGCTGAGTTCCAGCAATCATGTCAAATTAAGAAGAATGTTATTTCTTGGAGTTCAATTGTCTCATTTATCACATTTATAAGGTCAAAGTCCAAAATCAGTTCAATTAAGTCCCACAGTCAATCGTTTCACTGTTAAAAGCGATGCAACCTAGTAATATCAGAAAATATCGCTAAATACATATTGGTACGAATATGTGACGCAACCGTTGATACTCAAAAGGACAGATACCGTTAGAAAACCAACGAAATATAGTTTTTGAAACTGTCTCTATTTCTTCAGCGCGCGCTAACGGCTAGGATTGGTCCCACAGTAAAAAATGACTTATTTATTTAAATTTTTAAATAAAGCGCTACCACAGCGCCCAGTGTAGTCGCTGAGTTCCAGCAATCATGTCAAATTAAGAAGAATGTTATTTCTTGGAGTCCAATTGTGTCATTTATGACATTTATAAGGTCAAAGTCCAAAATCAGTTCAATTAAGTCCCACAGTCAATCGTTTCACTGTTAAAAGCGATGCAACCTAGTAATATCAGAAAATATCGCTAAATACATGTTGGTACGAATATGTGACGCAACCGTTGTTACTCAAAAGGACAGATACCGTTAGAAAGCCAATGAAATGTAGTTTTTGAAACTGTCTATATTTCTTCAGCGACCGCTAACGGCTAGGATTGGTCCCACAGTAGAAAATGACTTATTTTATCTAAATTTTTAAATAAAGCGCTACCATAGCGCCCAGTGTAATCGCTGAGTTCCAGCAATCATGTCAAATTAAGAAGAATGTTATTTCTTGGAGTCCAATTGTGTCATTTATGACATTTATAAGGTCAAAGTCCAAAATCAGTTCAATTAAGTCCCACAGTCAATCGTTTCACTGTTAGAAGCAATGCAACCTAGTAATATCAGAAAAATATCGCTAAATACATGTTGGTACGAACATGCGACGCAACCGTTTTAACTCAAACGCACTGAGACCATTAGAAAGTCAACGAAATATAGTTTTTGAAACTGTCTCTATTTCTTCAGCGCGCGCTAACGGCTAGGATTGGTCCCACAGTAAAAAATGACTTATTTATTTAAATTTTTAAATAAAGCGCTACCACAGCGCCCAGTGTAATCGCTGAGTTCCAGCAATCATGTCAAATTAAGAAGAATGTTATTTCTTCGAGTCCAATGGTCTCATTTATCACATTTAAAAGGTCAAAGTCCAAAATCAGTTCAATTAAGTCCCACAGTCAATCGTTTCACTGTTAAAAGCGATGCAACCTAGTAATATCAGAAAAATATCGCTAAATACATGTTGGTACAAATATGTGACGCAACCGTTGTAACTCAAACGGATTGATACCGCTAGAAAGTCAATGAAATGTAGTTTTTGAAACTGTCTCTATTTCTTCAGCGCGCGCTAAGGGCTAGGATTGGTCCCACAGTAAAAAATGACTTCTTTATCTAAATTTTTTAATAAAGCGCTACCACAGCGCCCAGTGTAATCGCTGAGTTCCAGCAATCATGTCAAATTAAGTAGAATGTTATTTCTTGGAGTCCAATTGCCTCATTTATCACATTTATAAGGTCAAAGTCCAAAATCAGTTCAATTAAGTCCCACAGTCAATCGTTTCACTGTTAAAAGCGATGCAACCTAGTAATATCAGAAAATATCGCTAAATACATGTTGGTACGAATATGTGACGCAACCATTGTAACTCAAAAGGACAGATACCGTTAGAAAGTCAATGAAATGTAGTTTTTGAAACTGTCTATATTTCTTCAGCGACCGCTAACGTCTAGGATTGGTCCCACAGTAAAAAATGACTTATTTATCTAAATTTTTAAATAAAGCGCTACCACAGCGCCCAGTGTAATCGCTGAGTTCCAGCAATCATGTCAAATTAAGAAGAATGTTATTTCTTGGAGTCCAATTGTGTCATTTATGACATTTATAAGGTCAAAGTCCAAAATCAGTTCAATTAAGTCCCACAGTCAATCGTTTCACTGTTAAAAGCGATGCAACCTAGTAATATCAGAAAAATATCACTAAATACATGTTGGTACGAATATGTGACGCAACCGTTGTAACTCAAACGGACTGATACCGTTAGAAAGTCAATGAAATGTAGTTGTTGAAACCGTCTCTATTTCTTCAGCGCACGCTAACGGCTAGATTGGTCCCACAGTAAAAAATGACTTATTTATCTAAATTTTTAAATAAAGCGCTACCACAGCGCCCAGTGTAATCGCTGAGTTCCAGCAATCATGTCAAATTAAGAAGAATGTGATTTCTTGGAGTGCAATTGTGCCATTTATGACATTTATAAGGTCAAAGTCCAAAATCAGTTCAATTAAGTCCCACAGTCAATCGTTTCACTTTTAAAAACGATGCAACCTAGTAATATCAGAAAAATATCACTAAATACATGTTGGTACAAATATGTGACGCAACCGTTGTAACTCAAACGGACTGATACCGTTAGAAAGTCAATGAAATGTAGTTTTTGAAACTGTCTCTATTTCTTCAGCGCGCGCTAACGGCTAGGATTGGTCCCACAGTAATAAATGACTCATTTATCTAAATTTTTAAATAAAGCGCTACCACAGCGCCCAGTGTAATCGCTGAGTTCCAGCAATCATGTCAAATTAAGAAGAATGTTATTTCTTGGAGTCCAATTGTGTCATTTATGACATTTATAAGGTCAAAGTCCAAAATCAGTTCAATTAAGTCCCACAGTCAATCGTTTCACTGTTAAAAGCGATGCAACCTAGTAATATCAGAAAAATATCGCTAAATACATGTTGGTACGAATATGTGACGCAACCGTTGTAACTCAAGCGGACTGATACCGTTAGAAAGTCAATGAAATGTAGTTTTTGAAACTGTCTCTATTTCTTCAGCGAGCGCTAACAGCTAGGATTGGACCCACAGTAAAAAATGACTTATTTATCTAATTTTTTAAATGAAGCGCTACCACAGCGCCCAGTGTAATCGCTGAGTTCCAGCAATCATGTCAACTTAAGAAGAATGTTATTTCTTGGAGGCCAATTGTCTCATTTATCACATTTATAAGGTCAAAGTCCAAAATCAGTTCAATTAAGTCCCACAGTCAATCGTTTCACTGTTAAAAGCGATGCAACCTAGTAATATGTGAAAAATATCGCTAAATACATGTTGGTTCGAATATGTAACGCAACCGTTGTAACTCAAACGGACTGATACCGTTAGAAAGTCAATGAAATGTAGTTGTTGAAACCGTCTCTATTTCTTCAGCGCACGCTAACGGCTAGATTGGTCCCACAGTAAAAAATGACTTATTTATCTAAATTTTTAAATAAAGCGCTACCACAGCGCCCAGTGTAATCGCTGAGTTCCAGCAATCATGTCAAATTAAGAAGAATGTTATTTCATGGAGTCCAATTGTGTCATTTATGACATTTATAAGGTCAAAGTCCAAAATCATTTCAATTAAGTCCCACAGTCAATCGTTTCACTGTTAAAAGCGATGCAACCTAGTAATATCAGAAAAATATCACTAAATACATGTTGGTACGAATATGTGACGCAACAGTTGTAACTCAAACGGACTGATACCGTTAGAAAGTCAATGAAATGTAGTTTTTGAAACAGTCTCTACTTCGTCTGCGCGCGCTAACGGCTAAGATTGGTCCCACAGTAATAAATGACTTATTTATCTAAATTTTTAATTAAAGCGCTTCCACAGCGCCCAGTGTAATCGCTGAGTTCCAGCAATCATGTCAAATTAAGAAGAATGTGATTTCTTGGAGTGCAATTGTGCCATTTATGACATTTATCAGGTCAAAGTCCAAAATCAGTTCAATTAAGTCCCACAGTCAATCGTTTCACTTTTAAAAACGATGCAACCTAGTAATATCAGAAAAATATCACTAAATACATGTTGGTACAAATATGTGACGCAACCGTTGTAACTCAAACGGACTGATACCGTTAGAAAGTCAATGAAATGTAGTTTTTGAAACTGTCTCTATTTCTTCAGCGCGCGCTAACGGCTAGGATTGGTCCCACAGTAATAAATGACTCATTTATCTAAATTTTTCAATAAAGCGCTACCACAGCGCCCAGTGTAATCGCTGAGTTCCAGCAATCATGTCAAATTAAGAAGAATGTTATTTCTTGGAGTCCAATTGTGTCATTTATGACATTTATAAGGTCAAAGTCCAAAATCAGTTCAATTAAGTCCCACAGTCAATCGTTTCACTGTTAAAAGCGATGCAACCTAGTAATATCAGAAAAATATCGCTAAATACATGTTGGTACGAATATGTGACGCAACCGTTGTAACTCAAGCGGACTGATACCGTTAGAAAGTCAATGAAATGTAGTTTTTGAAACTGTCTCTATTTCTTCAGCGAGCGCTAACAGCTAGGATTGGACCCACAGTAAAAAATGACTTATTTATCTAATTTTTTAAATGAAGCGCTACCACCGCGCCCAGTGTAATCGCGGAGTTCCAGCAGTCATGTCAACTTAAGAAGAATGTTATTTCTTGGAGGCCAATTGTCTCATTTATCACATTTATAAGGTCAAAGTCCAAAATCATTTCAATTAAGTCCCACAGTCAATCGTTTCACTGTTAAAAGCGTTGCGACCTAGTAATATGTGAAAAATATCGCTAAATACATGTTGGTACGAATATGTGACGCAACCATTGTAACTCAAACGGACTGATACCGTTAGAAAGTCAATGAAATGTAGTTGTTGAAACCGTCTCTATTTCTTCAGCGCACGCTAACGGCTAGGATTGGTCCCACAGTAAAAAATGACTTATTTATCTGAATTTTTTAATAAAGCGCTACCACAGCGGCCAGTGTAATCGCTGAGTTCGAGCAATCATGTCAAATTAAGAAGAATGTTATTTCTTGGAGTTCAATTGTCTCATTTATCACATTTATAAGGTCAAAGTCCAAAATCAGTTCAATTAAGTCCCACAGTCAATCGTTTCACTGTTAAAAGCGATGCAACCTAGTAATATCAGAAAAATATCGCTAAATACATGTTGTTACGAATATGTGACGCAACCGTTGTAACTCAAAGGGACTGATACCGTTAGAAAGTCAATGAAATGTAGTTTTTGAAACCGTCTCTATTTCTTCAGCGCACGCTAACGGCTAGGATTGGTCCCACAGTAAAAAATGACTTATTTATCTAAATTTTTTAATAAAGCGCTACCACAGCGCCCAGTGTAATCTCTGAGTTTCAGCAATCATGTCAAATTAAGAAGAATGTTATTTCTTGGAGTCCAATTTTCTCATTTATGACATTTATAAGGTCAAAGTCCAAAATCAGTACAATTAAGTCCCACAGTCAATCGTTTCACTGTTAAAAGCGGTGCAACCTAGTAATATCAGTAAAATATAGCTAAATACATGTTGGTACGAATATGTGACGCAACCGTTGTAACTCAAACGGATTGATACCGTTAGAACGTCAATGAAATGCAGTTTTTGAAACCGTCTCTATTTCTTCAGCGCACGCTAACGGCTAGGATCGGTCCCACAGTAAAAAATGACTTATTTATCTAATTTTTTAAATAAAGCGCTGCCACAGCGCTCAGTGTAATCGCTGAGTTCCAGCAATCATGTCAAATTAAGAAGAATGTTATTTCATGGAGTCCAATTGTGTCATTTATGACATTTATAAGGTCAAAGTCCAAAATCATTTCAATTAAGTCCCACAGTCAATCGTTTCACTGTTAAAAGCGATGCAACCTAGTAATATCAGAAAAATATCACTAAATACATGTTGGTACGAATATGTGACGCAACCGTTGTAACGCGAACGTGTGAAAATCAGTGTGTTATTCCCTCTCGCTTTCCCCATCGTACATTGAACAATCAAATTGGTTTAGTTTCAGTTTGTTCGAGCGAACATGTTGTTGTAGTTTGCTCTGGTTATCTACCAATATATAAGTGTTGATATTGGCAATTTGTGTTTCGTTCTTTTTAAAAAAAACTAACTGAATAATGAGATCATCAGTTGATTTCTACCGTCATTGGAGTTTTCGGCCCCGTCCTAGCACGGACTAATCAATAACTGCCCTGCGCTATCGTATGATAATGTGTGAAAATCAGTGTGTTATTCCCTCTCGCTTTCCCCATCGTACATTGAACAATCAAATTGGATTAGTTTCAGTTTGTTCGAGCGAACATGTTGTTGTAGTTTGCTCTGGTTATCTACCAATATATAAGTGTTGATATTGGCAATTTGTGTTTCGTTCTTTTTAAAAAAACTAACTGAATAATGAGATCATCAGTTGATTTCTACCGTCATTGGAGTTTTCGGCCCCGTCCTAGCACGGACTAATCAATAACTCCTCGTGATAGTGGGCCATACCTTGGTTTAGGTATTCTCATCAGTTAGTAAAAACAATTTTCTTTTTTCAACTTACCGTTCTTATTGTCGTGCAACTGAAACAAATTCAAAGGATCGTTTTGATTCATGATGCGTATGTATATCTTGCGTATGTATATCTTGCGTATGTATGTCTTGCTACGACAGCTACTCGAGTGAAAAGAGGTCGATTATAAGACATGTGCAGCCATATATAGTTGAAGGGCCGTTTAAACGGGCCGTTGTCGACTGTTGTTCGTGTTTTTCAAAAAAGCGCAATGTGAGTATTAGTTGTTGCCATAGCGATATGGGTTATAATCAATTTAAGAGACCGGTTGCAACTTTGTACTTAGGTCTCTTTTTAAGTAAAACACAATTTAGGATTTTAGTACGGCTAATTTCAGAGTTGGACACGGCTAAAGGTGTGCATGCGTTCCGTTTTGGTGAAGATTTGTGTCAACAGGCCGTTCTACAGTATATTTTTGTTTGATATTTTGAGGCACAATGTAGGTGCATATTGTTGCTATGGTGATATGAATTTTAGTTGGTTTGAAAAACAGTTTAGGTGTCAAGTGTCGTTTAGAAGTTGATTTGGGCACATAATTACGTGTCTCTATGTTGTTGGATGGCCGTGGTAACAGACCGTTATTAAATGTCGTTCGATTCGACGAATTGTAAATATTTTTTTCATATCATGAGTACAATGAGTTGCTATGGTGATATGGATTTCTCTTCTTTTTGAGAGAGTTGGTATATGGTAGCTCATGTCACGACGTTGTTGTATTTTGTGTTTCAGAATTAACGGTACCTTTGTTCGTTACACTTCTTCATAAAATGACGGAACAAGTTAGTTCCCAGTATCTTTTCATTAAAGGTATTGTGATGTTGTGTTTTATAACGGTGTATATCAAGTTTCCCTGTTATAATAGAGTGGGTAATGGGGGAAGAAAGTTGCTCTTTTATAAAGAAAGTTACGCTTATAAAAAAACACAGTTTATATCAATGATGGTATTTCCTTCGTACTTCTAAAAAAGTTCATATTCTAATTACAAGCATGATTCAGCTGCCAGAGATTTAGTCACCAGTCCCCAATTTCGTCCGGACAAGGTGGTCCTGGATGTTTTTGTGTCTTGTGAATGCAATAAATGGTTTGTTTGGAAAAACTTTATGCAGTTCTCTGTCGTTTATAATGATTGACCAATGTTTCTTGAAAATATTTTTCACAGGAATAAACGCTCTATGATAAGGGATGATAAAGGGCAAAACGTCATTGTTATGGACGCCGCTGCTTATTTCGTCGATTTTGCTCCGTTTCTTTTTGTTATTAATTTTTCTCCCGTTGGCGTTGTAGTTGTTTTTATTTTCTTTGAGTTTCTTTATGTTATTGTTAAGTACGTCCTCCTGGTTCATATTTAAAACTTGTTTAAAAGTTGAGTTGACCATACGGAACTTATAGCCCCTCAATAGTAAGTTGCTTTTAAGTTGGTCCAACTCTTTTCGAAGTAGTATATTATCTTTTGTTATCATACGATAGCGCAGGGCTTGTGAGTAAACAATACTCTGTTTTGTGTGATATGGATGGTAGGAGTTGTAGTGCAATAACGTTCGTGTGTCAGTAGGTTTGATGTATAGCTTTGTTTTGAGGTCTCCCGTTTCTGGATCAAGATAGACAGTGGTATCCAGAAAATCTATTTCCTCGATGGAAAATTTATAAGTAAACTTTATTGTTGGGTGTACTGAATTGAGGTACGTAAAGAACTCTTTGAGTTTGTTTTCTCCATGCTCCCATATGAAAAAAATGTCATCTAAGAAGCGGAGGTAAATCGTAAGAAGGCCTGGAAACTTTTTTAATATGTGTGTTTCTTCGAACAAGCCGAGAAAAAGAGATGCATATAATGGTGCAACCTTCGTTCCCATAGCAGTTCCAATTAGTTGTAGAAAAATTTCGTCAAGGAACTGAAAATAGTTGTTTTCCAAAATAAAGGAGAACAGTACGCGTGTAACTTGTTCGTTTGGTGTAAAGTTTGGTAGTTGATGCTGAAAAATTTTCATGAAGTGTATACACGCGTCCACACCTTCTTTGTGTGGTATGTTGGTATAAAGCGACGTAACGTCTGCCGACACTAAAATAGCATTTTTCTTTATTTTTGGTAGGTTATTTATGCGTGTGATAAAGTGTTTCGTATCCTTTATATAGGATTTCAGCTTGGGTAGGAGTGGTTGTAAACAAAGATTTAAAAATTCTGATATATTTTCCGTAGGTGAATTCACAGCTGATACAATTGGTCTACCAGGGTTGCCATCCTTGTGAATTTTAGGTAATATATAAAAAAGTGGCATTCGGATGAGGCTGGTAGGTGTTATGAATTTCGCTGTGTTTTTATCTATTTTGTGATGATAGAGTAAAGTTTCAATAAAGCTGTGTATGTTTGTAATAAGATCCTTTGTCGGATCAGCCGAGATCTTTGAATAGTACGTTTTATTGTCAAGGTGCTTGCGTACTTTGTCAACGTAATCATATTTGTTCATGATGACGATTGAGCCACCTTTATCGGCTTTTTTAATTACTATGTCTTTGTTTTTTGAAAGGTTTTTTAGACTTTTGTATTCTTCGGGAGTGCAGTTGTATTTATCTTTCAGGAGGGGGGAATCGTTAATGAACGTTTCAATATCAGCATGGATGGAGTTGATAAATTTTAGGAGTGTTGTGTTTTTAGGTTTAGGTGCGATCCAGTCAGACCGACGGTGAAGACCTGCTTGAGGTCGCGGGTTCTGATAAAAATAATATTTTGTGTACATGCGGTTTCGTAATTTATTGAGCGCTAACGTAAGGTGTTCGCGGGAGTTAACATATGTAGGTGTTGGAACAAATTTGAGCCCTTTATTTAGAATGGAGTGGTCATGGTTGGTTAAAGCAATATTTGAGAGATTGACAACAAGGTTATTTGTTTGTTTATGTTTTATTTTCTTATAAAATTGTTGTTTAACAGAGTTTTTTCTCTTTGAAGAAGGGGTCTGGATCTCAAAGTGTTCGGTGTTATACTTTATACATGAAATGTGACCCGTTGTGTTTGACGGGCACTTAATTATCGGTATTTTTCTCGATTCCAGTTTGACAAGTTTTTTGAAGGGTACTGTCCTTGTTGTTGTGGTTGTTGGAATCTTGGTGTTTGTTGAGAGCGTTGTTGTTGTTGTAATCGTTGTTGCTGTTGTTGATGAAATCGAGGTGTTTGTTGTTGTCGAAAACGTGGTTGTTTGCGATGTATGTGTTCGTTATTTGTTTTAAAGTGGTCATGGGAGCGTTTTCTATTTTCTCGAGTTGCCACGTTTTGATTGTGTTCCTGAATTAAAGTTTTATTCAGGGTAGTTAATTCTCCCTCTGGGAGTTCCTGTTTGAGTTTGTCACGCTCGTTTTGATAAATGTTGATTTCCTGTTGGTGGTGTTCCAACAGTATTTGCAGGAGGGTTTCACTGCAGGAATGTATAGTGGTATTCCATTTGTCTTTAAGCTCTTCCGGCAAGTTCACGGTAGAGCGTATATTCACTTTGAGCCCAGATGGCATTGTTTTATTGGTGACGTGTGCCTCTAGCAGCTGAATTTGTCGCAAATGATCCAGTTGTTTGTTTGTGGATTTAATGTACTTTTCTCGTGCTTCACGGTTGGTTGTTGATGAAACCTTTGAAATCGACATTGAAATGAAACGTTCGATCTCATCTCCACCTTTAGGTTTTGTTGTCGAATTGCCAAGATTGTCGCCAGGTCCAATATTATTTATCAATGGCGGCTTTACAGGTTCTATTTTTTTGGTTGCCATTGTTGTTGAGGGTATTGTTTTAGTTGATGTAGATGGTGTGTTTAGAGGAGGCGTCTTTAGTACTTCATTTTGAGACGGGAAGTCCGTTATATCCATATCCTCCAATTCGAAGTCCATTATTGCATCGAGGGATTTTGGTGTGTTTTTTCTCTGTTGTTTTCTACCACTGACAAACAGTCTTTTTGTTTTCCCTGCAATGCCTGGTGATTTGGTGTGCTTTTGTTCTGAAACCATAAAGCAAAAATTTAAGTTAGTTAGATTTATGACAGTCCAGGTTATGCAGTTGAGTATTTATTATTTTTCAACGCAAATTTGTAAATAGCACTAGGCACGAGAGTGTCAATTAGCACATTTGTGCTAAGATGGTGTTTTATCGAGAGATTTTAAAAGTAGTGCCAGTACTGTTTCATAATGAACTGTTGACGAGTTTGCAATGCGTGATTATGCGCAAAGTCGACATGGTTTGTATATCACAATCAGTATTGACGTGTGTCTTTGTTAATTAAAGCTGGTGGTTAATTGCGAGTTGCTGGTTTTACAACAACGTTTTCGCAAAAGCGTGTGCTCTTTTACAGAAGATGAGTATAAATCTCACGTGAATTTTTTGTGAAAGAAACAATTTTTCCAAGAGAACTTTGCAGTAACGAAATACCAATAAAATAAACTGTAGCGTATTTTTCTCTTTCCTAGCCACTGCTTTTACACTGTGTATACACGAAAGGAGAAACGAGGGTTTCGCACAACAAAAGACAAGCGAGTTGTCTAAAAGCAATGTGTGAAAATCAGTGTGTTATTCCCTCTCGCTTTCCCCATCGTACATTGAACAATCAAATTGGTTTAGTTTCAGTTTGTTCGAGCGAACATGTTGTTGTAGTTTGCTCTGGTTATCTACCAATATATAAGTGTTGATATTGGCAATTTGTGTTTCGTTCTTTTTAAAAAAACTAACTGAATAATGAGATCATCAGTTGATTTCTACCGTCATTGGAGTTTTCGGCCCCGTCCTAGCACGGACTAATCAATAACTGCCCTGCGCTATCGTATGATAATGTGTGAAAATCAGTGTGTTATTCCCTCTTGCTTTCCCCATCGTACATTGAACAATCAAATTGGTTTAGTTTCAGTTTGTTCGAGCGAACATGTTGTTGTAGTTTGCTCTGGTTATCTACCAATATATAAGTGTTGATATTGGCAATTTGTGTTTCGTTCTTTTTAAAAAAACTAACTGAATAATGAGATCATCAGTTGATTTCTACCGTCATTGGAGTTTTCGGCCCCGTCCTAGCACGGACTAATTAATAACTCCTCGTGATAGTGGGCCATACCTTGGTTTAGGTATTCTCATCAGTTAGTAAAAACAATTTTCTTTTTTCAACTTACCGTTCTTATTGTCGTGCAACTGAAACAAATTCAAAGGATCGTTTTGATTCATGATGCGTATGTATATCTTGCGTATGTATATCTTGCGTCTCGAGTGAAAAGAGGTCGATTATAAGACATGTGCAGCCATATATAGTTGAAGGGCCGTTTAATCGGGCCGTTGTCGACTGTTGTTCGTGTTTTTCAAAAAAGCGCAATGTGAGTATTAGTTGTTGCCATAGCGATATGGGTTATAATCAATTTAAGAGACCGGTTGCAACTTTGTACTTAGGTCTCTTTTTAAGTAAAACACAATTTAGGATTTTAGTACGGCTAATTTCAGAGTTGGACACGGCTAAAGGTGTGCATGCGTTTTGGTTGTATAAAGTATAACACCGAACACTTTGAGATCCAGACCCCTTCTTCAAAGAGAAAAAACTCTGTTAAACAACAATTTTATAAGAAAATAAAACATAAACAAACAAATAACCTTGTTGTCAATCTCTCAAATATTGCTTTAACCAACCATGACCACTCCATTCTAAATAAAGGGCTCAAATTTGTTCCAACACCTACATATGTTAACTCCCGCGAACACCTTACGTTAGCGCTCAATGAATTACGAAACCGCATGTACACAAAATATTATTTTTATCAGAACCCGCGACCTCAAGCAGGTCTTCACCGTCGGTCTGACTGGATCGCACCTAAACCTAAAAACACAACACTCCTAAAATTTATCAACTCCATCCATGCTGATATTGAAACGTTCATTAACGATTCCCCCCTCCTGAAAGATAAATACAACTGCACTCCCGAAGAATACAAAAGTCTAAAAAACCTTTCAAAAAACAAAGACATAGTAATTAAAAAAGCCGATAAAGGTGGCTCAATCGTCATCATGAACAAATATGATTACGTTGACAAAGTACGCAAGCACCTTGACAATAAAACGTACTATTCAAAGATCTCGGCTGATCCGACAAAGGATCTTATTACAAACATACACAGCTTTATTGAAACTTTACTCTATCATCACAAAATAGATAAAAACACAGCGAAATTCATAACACCTACCAGCCTCATCCGAATGCCACTTTTTTATATATTACCTAAAATTCACAAGGATGGCAACCCTGGTAGACCAATTGTATCAGCTGTGAATTCACCTACGGAAAATATATCAGAATTTTTAAATCTTTGTTTACAACCACTCCTACCCAAGCTGAAATCCTATATAAAGGATACGAAACACTTTATCACACGCATAAATAACCTACCAAAAATAAAGAAAAAATGCTATTTTAGTGTCGGCAGACGTTACGTCGCTTTATACCAACATACCACACAAAGAAGGTGTGGACGCGTGTATACACTTCATGAAAATTTTTCAGCATCAACTACCAAACTTTACACCAAACGAACAAGTTACACGCGTACTGTTCTCCTTTATTTTGGAAAACAACTATTTTCAGTTCCTTGACGAAATTTTTCTACAACTAATTGGAACTGCTATGGGAACGAAGGTTGCACCACCATATGCATCTCTTTTTCTCGGCTTGTTCGAAGAAACACACATATTTAAAAAGTTTCCAGGCCTTCTTACGATTTACCTCCGCTTCTTAGATGACATTTTTTTCATATGGGAGCATGGAGAAAACAAACTCAAAGAGTTCTTTACGTACCTCAATTCAGTACACCCAACAATAAAGTTTACTTATAAATTTTCCATCGAGGAAATAGATTTTCTGGATACCACTGTCTATCTTGATCCAGAAACGGGAGACCTCAAAACAAAGCTATACATCAAACCTACTGACACACGAACATTATTGCACTACAACTCCTACCATCCATATCACACAAAAACAGAGTATTGTTTACTCACAAGCCCTGCGCTATCGTTATGATAACAAAAGATAATATACTACTTCGAAAAGAGTTGGACCAACTTAAAAGCAACTTACTATTGAGGGGCTATAAGTTCCGTATGGTCAACTCAACTTTTAAACAAGTTTTAAATATGAACCAGGAGGACGTACTTAACAATAACATAAAGAAACTCAAAGAAAATAAAAACAACTACAACGCCAACGGGAGAAAAATTAATAACAAAAAGAAACGGAGCAAAATCGGCGAAATAAGCAGCGGCGTCCATAACAATGACGTTTTGCCCTTTATCATCCCTTATCATAGAGCGTTTATTCCTGTGAAAAATATTTTCAAGAAACATTGGTCAATCATTATAAACGACAGAGAACTGCATAAAGTTTTTCCAAACAAACCATTTATTGCATTCACAAGACACAAAAACATCCAGGACCACCTTGTCCGGACGAAATTGGGGACTGGTGACTAAATCTCTGGCAGCTGAATCATGCTTGTAATTAGAATATGAACTTTTTTAGAAGTACGAAGGAAATACCATCATTGATATAAACTGTGTTTTTTTTATAAGCGTAACTTTCTTTATAAAAGAGCAACTTTCTTCCCCCATTACCCACTCTATTATAACAGGGAAACTTGATATACACCGTTATAAAACACAACATCACAATACCTTTAATGAAAAGATACTGGGAACTAACTTGTTCCGTCATTTTATGAAGAAGTGTAACGAACAAAGGTACCGTTAATTCTGAAACACAAAATACAACAACGTCGTGACATGAGCTACCATATACCAACTCTCTCAAAAAGAAGAGAAATCCATATCACCATAGCAACTCATTGTACTCATGATATGAAAAAAATATTTACAATTCGTCGAATCGAACGACATTTAATAACGGTCTGTTACCACGGCCATCCAACAACATAGAGACACGTAATTATGTGCCCAAATCAACTTCTAAACGACACTTGACACCTAAACTGTTTTTTCAAACCAACTAAAATTCATATCACCATAGCAACAATATGCACCTACATTGTGCCTCAAAATATCAAACAAAATATACTGTAGAACGGCCTGTTGACACAAATCTTCACCAAAACGGAACGCATGCACACCTTTAGCCGTGTCCAACTCTGAAATTAGCCGTACTAAAATCCTAAATTGTGTTTTACTTAAAAAGAGACCTAAGTACAAAGTTGCAACCGGTCTCTTAAATTGATTATAACCCATATCGCTATGGCAACAACTAATACTCACATTGCGCTTTTTTGAAAAACACGAACAACAGTCGACAACGGCCCGTTTAAACGGCCCTTCAACTATATATGGCTGCACATGTCTTATAATCGACCTCTTTTCACTCGAGTAGCTGTCGTAGCAAGACATACATACGCAAGATATACATACGCAAGATATACATACGCATCATGAATCAAAACGATCCTTTGAATTTGTTTCAGTTGCACGACAATAAGAACGGTAAGTTGAAAAAAGAAAATTGTTTTACTAACTGATGAGAATACCTAAACCAAGGTATGGCCCACTATCACGAGGAGTTATTGATTAGTCCGTGCTAGGACGGGGCCGAAAACTCCAATGACGGTAGAAATCAACTGATGATCTCATTATTCAGTTAGTTTTTTTAAAAAGAACGAAACACAAATTGCCAATATCAACACTTATATATTGGTAGATAACCAGAGCAAACTACAACAACATGTTCGCTCGAACAAACTGAAACTAAACCAATTTGATTGTTCAATGTACGATGGGGAAAGCGAGAGGGAATAACACACTGATTTTCACACATTGCTTTTAGACAACTCGCTTGTCTTTTGTTGTGCGAAACCCTCGTTTCTCCTTTCGTGTATACACAGTGTAAAAGCAGTGGCTAGGAAAGAGAAAAATACGCTACAGTTTATTTTATTGGTATTTCGTTACTGCAAAGTTCTCTTGGAAAAATTGTTTCTTTCACAAAAAATTCACGTGAGATTTATACTCATCTTCTGTAAAAGAGCACACGCTTTTGCGAAAACGTTGTTGTAAAACCAGCAACTCGCAATTAACCACCAGCTTTAATTAACAAAGACACACGTCAATACTGATTGTGATATACAAACCATGTCGACTTTGCGCATAAATCACGCATTGCAAACTCGTCAACAGTTCATTATGAAACAGTACTGGCACTACTTTTAAAATCTCTCGATAAAACACCATCTTAGCACAAATGTGCTAATTGACACTTTCGTGCCTAGTGCTATTTACAAATTTGCGTTGAAAAATAATAAATACTCAACTGCATAACCTGGACTGTAATAAATCTAACTAACTTAAATTTTTGCTTTATGGTTTCAGAACAAAAGCACACCAAATCACCAGGCATTGCAGGGAAAACAAAAAGACTGTTTGTCAGTGGTAGAAAACAACAGAGAAAAAACACACCAAAATCCCTCGATGCAATAATGGACTTCGAATTGGAGGATATGGATATAACGGACTTCCCGTCTCAAAATGAAGTACTAAAGACGCCTCCTCTAAACACACCATCTACATCAACTAAAACAATACCCTCAACAACAATGGCAACCAAAAAAATAGAACCTGTAAAGCCGCCATTGATAAATAATATTGGACCTGGCGACAATCTTGGCAATTCGACAACAAAACCTAAAGGTGGAGATGAGATCGAACGTTTCATTTCAATGTCGATTTCAAAGGTTTCATCAACAACCAACCGTGAAGCACGAGAAAAGTACATTAAATCCACAAAACAAACAACTGGATCATTTGCGACAAATTCAGCTGCTAGAGGCACACGTCACCAATAAAACAATGCCATCTGGGCTCAAAGTGAATATACGCCTACCGTGAACTTGCCGGAAGAGCTTAAAGACAAATGGAATACCACTATACATTCCTGCAGTGAAACCCTCCTGCAAATACTGTTGGAACACCACCAACAGGAAATCAACATTTATCAAAACGAGCGTGACAAACTCAAACAGGAACTCCCAGAGGGAGAATAACTACCCTGAATAAAACTTTAATTCAGGAACACAATCAAAACGTGGCAACTCGAGAAAATAGAAAACGCTCCCATGACCACTTTAAACCAAATAACGAACACATACATCGCAAACAACCACGTTTTCGACAACAACAAACACCTCGATTTCATCAACAACAGCAACAACGATTACAACAACAACAACGCTCTCAACAAACACCAAGATTCCAACAACCACAACAACAAGGACAGTACCCTTCAAAAAACTTGTCAAACTGGAATCGAGAAAAATACCGATAATTAAGTGCCCGTCAAACACAACGGGTCACATTTCATGTATAAAGTATAACACCGAACACTTTGAGATCCAGACCCCTTCTTCAAAGAGAAAAAACTCTGTTAAACAACAATTTATAAGAAAATAAAACATAAACAAACAAATAACCTTGTTGTCAATCTCTCAAATATTGCTTTAACCAACCATGACCACTCCCATTCTAAATAAAGGGCTCAAATTTGTTCCAACACCTACATATTGTTAACTCCCGCGAACACCTTACGTTAGCGCTCAATAAATTACGAAACCGCATGTACACAAAATATTATTTTTATCAGAACCCGCGACCTCAAGCAGGTCTTCACCGTTCGGTCTGACTGGATCGCACCTAAACCTAAAAAACACAACCACTCCTAAAATTTATCAACTCCATCCATGCTGATATTGAAACGTTCATTAACGATTCCCCCCTCCTGAAGATAAATACAACTGCACTCCCGAAGAATACAAAAGTCTTAAAAAACCTTTCAAAAAACAAAGACATTAGTAATTAAAAAAAGCCGATAAAGGTGGCTTCAATCGTCATCATGAACAAATATGATTACGTTGACAAAGTACGCAAGCACCTGACAATAAAACGTACTATTCAAAGATCTCGGCTGATCCGACAAAGGATCTTATTACAAACATACACAGCCTTTATTGAAACTTTACTCTATCATCACAAAATAGATAAAAACACAGCGAAATTCATAACACCTTACCAGCCTCATCCGAATGCCACTTTTTATATATTACCTAAAATTCACCAAGGATGGCAACCCTGGGTAGACCAATTGTATCAGCTGTGAATTCACCTAGCGGAAAATATATCAGAATTTTTAAATCTTTGTTTACAACCACTCCTACCCAAGCTGAAATCCTATATTAAAGGATACGAAACACTTTATCACACGCATAAATAACCTTACCAAAAATAAAGAAAAATTGCTATTTTAGTGTCGGCAGACGTTACGTCGCTTTATACCAACATACCACACAAAGAAGGTGTGGACGCGTGTATACAGCTTCATGAAATGTTTCAGCATCAACTACCAAACTTTACACCAAACGAACAAGTTACACGCGTACTGTTCTCCTTTATTTTGGAAAACAACTATTTTCAGTTCCTTGACGAAATTTTTCTACAACTAATAGGAACTGCTATGGGAACGAAGGTTGCACCATATATGCATCTCTTTTTCTCGGCTTGTTCGAAGAAACACACATATTTAAAAAGTTTCCAGGCCTTCTTACGATTTACCTCCGCTTCTTAGATGACATTTTTTTCATATGGGAGCATGGAGAAAACAAACTCAAAGAGTTCTTTACGTACCTCAATTCAGTACACCCAACAATAAAGTTTACTTTAAATTTTCCATCGAGGAAATAGATTTTCTGGATACCACTGTCTATCTTGATCCAGAAACGGGAGACCTCAAAACAAAGCTATACATCAAACCTACTGACACACGAACGTTATTGCACTACAACTCCTACCATCCATATCACACAAAACAGAGTATTGTTTACTCACAAGCCCTGCGCTATCGTATGATAACAAAAGATAATATACTACTTCGAAAAGAGTTGGACCAACTTAAAAGCAACTTACTATTGAGGGGCTATAAGTTCCGTATGGTCAACTCAACTTTTAAACAAGTTTTAAATATGAACCAGGAGGACGTACTTAACAATAACATAAAGAAACTCAAAGAAAATAAAAACAACTACAACGCCAACGGGAGAAAAATTAATAACAAAAAGAAACGGAGCAAAATCGACGAAATAAGCAGCGGCGTCCATAACAATGACGTTTTGCCCTTTATCATCCCTTATCATAGAGCGTTTATTCCTGTGAAAAATATTTTCAAGAAACATTGGTCAATCATTATAAACGACAGAGAACTGCATAAAGTTTTCCAAACAAACCATTTATTGCATTCACAAGACACAAAAACATCCAGGACCACCTTGTCCGGACGAAATTGGGGACTGGTGACTAAATCTCTGGCGGCTGAATCATGCTTGTAATTAGAATATGAACTTTTTTAGAAGTACGAAGGAAATACCATCATTGATATAAACTGTGTTTTTTTTATAAGCGTAACTTTCTTTATAAAAGAGCAACTTTCTTCCCCCATTACCCACTCTATTATAACAGGGAAACTTGATATACACCGTTATAAAACACAACATCACAATACCTTTAATGAAAAGATACTGGGAACTAACTTGTTCCGTCATTTTATGAAGAAGTGTAACGAACAAAGGTACCGTTAATTCTGAAACACAAAATACAACAACGTCGTGACATGAGCTACCATATACCAACTCTCTCAAAAAGAAGAGAAATCCATATCACCATAGCAACTCATTGTACTCATGATATGAAAAAAAATATTTACAATTCGTCGAATCGAACGACATTTAATAACGGTCTGTTACCACGGCCATCCAACAACATAGAGACACGTAATTATGTGCCCAAATCAACTTCTAAACGACACTTGACACCTAAACTGTTTTTCAAACAACTAAAATTCATATCACCATAGCAACAATATGCACCTACATTGTGCCTCAAAATATCAAACAAAAATATACTGTAGAACGGCCTGTTGACACAAATCTTCACCAAAACGTAACGCATGGACACCTTTAGCCGTGCCAACTCTGAAATTAGCCGTACTAAAATCCTAAATTGTGTTTTACTTAAAAAGAGACCTGAGTACGAAGTTGCAACCGTCTCTTAAATGATTAAACCCAAGCTATCGCTTTATGGAACAACTAATACTCACATTGCGTTTTTGAAAACACGAACAACAGTCGACAACGGGTCCGCGTTTAAACGGCCTTCAACTCTATATAGTAGCAACATGTTCTTATAATCGACCTTTTTCACATCTGAGTCAGGCTGTCCGTAGCAAGACATACATACGCAAGATATACTACGCAAGATAACTACGCAGTCATTAATCAACAACAGATCATTTGACAATGCTTCAGTTTGCACTGACAATATAGACGAAGTTGAAAAAAGAAATTGTTTCTTAATAAAACTGATGGATAAACATAAGACCAAGGTATGCCAATCACGGAGAGATTTATGAATTAGTCCGTTCTGAGACGGGGCCGAATACCGTAATACGGAGAAATCAATCTGAATCTCATTATTTCAGTTAGTTATTTTAAAAAAGAGAAACGAAACACTAAATGCATATCAAACACTTAATACTCATGGTAATAACTCAGAGAATACAACCTACAACAACATGTTCGCTTCGAACAAAATGAAACTAATCCAATTTGATTGTTCAATTGTACATGGGTGAAAGCGAGAAGGGAATAACGACACCTCGAATTTTCTACACATTATCAAACGAATAGTGCGGAGGGCATTTATGATCTAGGTCTGTGCTAGGTCGGGCCTGAAACTCTCCTCTAATGCACGGTAGAAATTCAACTGATGCACCTCATTATTCATTAGTTTTTAGAAAACAACGAAGCCAAGATTGCCAATATCCACACTATATATTGGTAAGTATATACCATAGCAACACAACAACATGTTCGTCGAACAAACTGAAACAAACTCAATTGATGTTCAATGTACGATGGGGGAAGTTCGGAGAGGAATAAACCACTTGAGTTTAAACTTCGCTTAAACAAGGTTGCGTCACATCATTCGTACACACCAGGGTAGTTTAGTGAATTTTCTGAATTACTAGGCTTGCATTCGTTTTAACAGTGAAACGATTGACTGTGGACTTAAAGAAAAATGATTTTGGACTTTTGACACCTTATAAATGAAAATGACAAAATTGATCCCAATGAAATAACATTTTTTAAATTTGACATGATTGGCTGGAAACTCACGATTAACTGAGCGCTGTGGCAGCTGCTTTACTTCAAAAAATTAGATAAATAAGATTTTACTCGTGGGAAACGATCCTAGGCCTGTTAGTCTGTGCTGCTGAAGAAATAGAGACGGTTCAAAAAAACTGAATTTCATTGACGTTCTAACGGATCAATCCTGTTTGAAGTTACAACGGTTGCGTCACATATTTGTACCACATTATTTAGTGATAAGTTTATTCTGATTTATCTAGGTTGCAATCCGTTTTTAAAAATGAATTACGATTGACTCGTGGTGACTTAATTGTACTGATTTTGGACTTTGACCTTATAAAGTCAATAAATGGAAATTGTCACCCAAGAAAAACCATTCTTCTATATTTGACATGATCTGCTGAAATCAGAGATTAACACTGGGCGCTGTGTGCGCTTTATTTACAATTTAGAATAAATAAGTCATTTTTTACTGTGGGACCAGATTCTAGCCGTTACCGTGCGCTGAGAGAAATAAGAGACAGGTTTTCAACACTTAACTTTCATTGACTTTTCTAACGGTTAAATAGTCCCGTCTTGAGTTACAAAACGGTTTGCGTCAATTAATCGTAACCACATGTATTAGCGAATATTTTTCTGATTATTACTAGGTTGCATCGCTTTAAACAGTGAAAAGATGACTGTGCCGACTTAATGAACTGTGTTTGGACTTTGACCTATATAATGTGATAAATGAACAATTGACTCCAGAAATAAATTCTTCTTAATTTGACCATGATTTTGCTGAACTCAGCGATTAACCTAGCCGCTGTGGTAGCGCTTATTAAAAAATTTAGAATAAATAAGTCATTTTTTTCAACTGTGGTGACCAATCCTAGACGTTAGCGGCGCTGAAGAAATAGTAGACATTTCAAAAACATACATTTCATTGACTTTCTAACGGTATCGTTCCGTTTTGAATTACATGGTTGCGTCACATATTCGTACCCAAAACATGTATTTAGCGATAGTTTTTTCTATCTTACTAGTCTGCATCGCTTTCTTAAACAGTGAAACGATTGACTGTGGGACTTTATATTGAAACTGATTTGGAACTTTGACATTATATAATTGTGATAAATGAGGCAATTGGCCTCCCAAGAAATAATTCTTACTTAAGTTGACATGATTGCTGGAACTCGCGATTACACCTGGGCGCGTGGTAAGCTGCTTATTTAAAAATTAGATAAAGAAGTCATTTTTTAACTGTGGATCCATCCTGCTCCTTAGCGCTCGCATGAAAGAAATAGAGACAGTTTCAAAAACTACATTTCATTGACTTCTAGCGGTATCAATGCCGTTTTATTACAACGGTTGCGTCACAATATTCTTACCAACAGTTTATTTAGCGATATTTTCTGAATATTACTAGTTGCATGCTTTTAACAGTGAAACGATTGACTGTGGGACTTTAATTTGAATACTGATTTTTGGATCTTTGACCTTATTAAATGTCGATAAATCGAAGACCATTGGACTCGAAGAAATAAATACAAGTTCTTCTTAATTTTGATCATGAATTGCTTGGAACTCAGCGATTACACTGGGCGCTGTGTGCTGCTATTTTAAAAATTTTAAATAAAATGGTCATTTTTTTAGTGGGAACCAATCCAGCCTTGCGCGCGCTGAAGAAAATAGAGACAGTTTCAAAAATAATTTCGTTGAACTTTCTAACGGTTCAATGCGTTGAGTTTAAAACGGTTCGCGTCAACATTTTGTAACCACACATGTAACTTTAGTGATATTTTTCTGATTTTACTAGGTTCAGACGTATTCTTTAAAACAGTGTAAACGATTGACGTGGACTTATTGAATCCTGATTTGACTTTGAACTATAAATTCTAAATGCATGACAATCTGCACTCTCAAAGAAATCAACATTCTTCTAATTTGACTTAATTGTGGAACTCAGCGATACATCTGGGCGCTGATGGTAGCGCTTTTATTAAAAATTTAAGATAAAATAAGTCATTTTTCTACTCGTGGGATCAATCTTAGCCGTTTAGCGCGTCGCTAGAAGAAATATAGACTGGTTCAAAAAACTACATTCATTGGCTTCTATCGTATCATGTCCTTTGAGTACACTGTTGCGTACATATTCGTACCAAACATGTATTTAGCGATATTTTCTGAATATTACTAGTTTCATCGCTTTTAACAGTGAACTATTGACTGTGGGACTTAATTGAAGATTTTGGACTTGACCTTATAAATGTCATAAATGAACACAATTGGTATCTCCAAGATGAACATTCTTATTAATTTGACATGATTTGCGGAATTCAGGAATACATTCTGTGGCGCTGTGGTAGCGCTTTATTTAAAATTTAATAAATAAGTTCATTTTACTGTGGGAACAATCCTAAGCCGTTTAGTCGGTACGCTGAAGAAAAAGAGACGTTTCAAAAGCTACATTCTTGATTCTAACGGTATCTGTCCGTTTGAGTTATCGACGTTTGCGTTTCAATATCGTACAACAATAGTATTTAGCGATATTTTCCAATATTACTAGATTTGCCATCGCTTTAACAGTGGAAACGATTGACTGTGGGACTTAAATTGAACTGATTTTTTGCGGACTTGACCTTATAATGGATAAAATGAACAATTGCTCCAAGAATAACATTCTTTTTAATTTGACATGATTGGCCTGGAATCAAGCGATTAGCACTGGGCGCTTGGTAGCCATTTATTTAAAAATATAATAAATATAAGTACTTTTTTAGCTGGTGGGCACCAATCCTAGCGTTGAAGCGCTCTGCTGGAAGAAATAAGACAGTTATCAAAAACTTACAATTTCATGTGGCTTTCTAACGGTAGTCGTCGCTTGAGTTAACAACGGTTGCGTCACATTATCTGTACCAAGCATGTATTGTTAGCTATTTTTGATATTACTAGTTCATCGCTTTTAACAGTGAAACGATGACTGTGGACTTAATTGAACTGATTTGGACTTTGACCTTATAAATGTCATAAAATGACACAATTGGACTCCAAGAAATAACATTCTCTTAATTTGACAGATTGCTGGAACTCTAGCGATTAACACTGTGGCCGCTTGAGTCGCTTTAAAATTTAAAAATTTTAGATAAAAAGTCATTTATCTACTGTGGACCAATTTCCTAGCCGTTAGCGCGCGCTGAAGAAATAGAGACAGTTTCAAAAAACTCATGCATTTCATGACTTCCTAACGGTATGCTGTCCTTATTGACAGTAACCACTGTTGCGTCACATATTGTACCAATATGTATTTAGCGATATTTTTTTTGGATATACTAGGTGCATCGCTTTTAACAGTGAAAGATTGACTTGTGGGACTTAATTGAACTGATTTTGGACTTTGACCTTAAAATCATAAATGACACAAATTGAGACTCCAAAGAAATCAACTATTCTCTTAATTTGACAATGTATTGCTGGAAACTCAACGATACAGACTGGGCCGCTTGTAGCTTTATTTAAAATAATTAGATAAATAAGTCATTTTTTACTGTGGGACCAACTAGCGTGCCCTGGTGCGCTGAAGAAATAGTAGACGTCTTAATACTAAACTATTTCATGGCTTTCTAACGTTATCATGTCCCTTTGATGTACACGGTTGCTGTCACATATTCGTACCAACATGGTATTTAGCGATATTTTCTATATTACTAGGGTTGCAACTCGCTTTTAAACGATGAAACGATGACTGAGTGGGACTATATTGAACTGATTTTACTTTGAACCTTATAATGTCATAAATTACGAGACAATTTGGACTCCAAAGAAATAACATCTTACTTAATTTGACAAATGATTGGCTGGAAACCAGCGATTCACTGGCCTGTGGTAGCGCTTTATTAAAAATTTAGATAATATTAGTCAT
>JASGCC010002339.1:0-29012 GCA_030067915.1 Hydractinia echinata
CCTTGCAGACATATTATTAATACCATCACTATCAATTTCTCTTATTTGTTTTTCAGTGTATTCTTTACCTAGATGCTGTTTAGAGTTACCAGATAGCACACAATTAATCAGTCTATTCCTTTTAGACACAACTTCTTCTTCCTCTTCGTCAATTGGTTCTTCAATTGGTGGTGATTTTACAGTCTTCTTTCTTCTGGTTCTTTTAGGTTTTAATTCTTTGGCAACATTCTGTTCTAAATTAGTTAGTTGATCAAGTATCTTGGAATCCATTACTATATTTATAAGATAGAAAATCTTACGCAACTTATAACATGGATATATAATTGCAAAAATAATTGCTGATAACATAATGAAGTTAACGTATTCAATCATTATATTATTAATTAACAAAATTATAACTAGCGTATAACTAGCGCCTAACAAATTTTAGCAGGATTTAAACAAATCACACTTGTGCCTAACAAATAATAACTAGTGGGTTGGTAACATTTCAGTATAAGTTTAGAATATGGTTTATTTTGTAGATCCTTTTTCAATCTGTCTCGTTCATTCTTATCTGGCACAACATCATTCTCTCTTAAACAATCCTCAAAACTATCTCTATCTTTAGTAAAGAACAAACAAAGCCATTTAACTTGTTCTCTAACATATTTTGAAGCCGAATTATACTTTTGTGTTAATACCCATAGGGAGTGATTTCTATGTCTTCCAGAGAATGCAAATTCTGATAGTGCATCACGTTTTTTATTTATTTCACCTTCAGCAGAACAATCATCAATTATAAATAGTGTTTCATGACCCTTAAAAACATTGGTGAAAAGTCTAATCCATTCATTTAATTTACATTCTACATCAGAAACAATAAATACGCTTTCATCATCGAGTAGCCACTTTCTTGAAAGGTACGTCTTATTATCTGAAACTGTTGGACATAGAATAACGATGCATTCAAATTGGTATTTATATTTAGTTTCAAGTAGTTTTAATAAGTATTCAGTTTTACCACATGCAGTTGCACCAACAAACATTGCACTATGAGGAAATTTTGGAAAGTCCATTATATATATTTAGTACATAACATTAACAAACGCGCCATTTAGAATGTTAATTTGGGCATCCATAAAAAGATAGATATAACACTGCAGGTTACCACCAGCTCCGGTCGTCTTTGTAATAGCTAGAGTAATACCTTCTGAAGCATTTTCAATACGTGTGTTATCATCGGATGATCTGAAATCCAGCCACAATCCAAATTTTTCTGTATAATAATCTACCATTCTCATATCAAATACATTTAACTCATGTTGTGCTGAGCCATGTTGCTTCACTCTACCAGCACCAAAGTGTTTCTTGATTTCATCCCATTGATGATAGCTTTTCATCCCCTGTGCGTATAATTGATTCGGTATTCCTTTAACAGTTACCTCAACTTTAGTGATTTTAGGGTTGTAGAACTTTTCAGTGTTTCTTGCCCAATCGGTCTCTTTTGTAAACAGCGTTAGAATACCTTTTAGACTCTTGGCTGGTGTGTTGAAATTCATATTCCATACCGTATCACCATCTTTAAGGACAATATGTCTGTGTCTTAAAACTCGATCGTACAAAATACTCGTCCTCATATATTCAGTTTTGATATCAGATGCCAATCTTGAATTAGAAATTACATCAAACTCTAAAGAGATGTTACTAATTGTCTATGTGGCGTCTGTTTTATCACTCTTAATTACTTTCTTGTATTCATTAAATGATAGTTCATATGAAAGCCTACCTGACAGTCCAGACTGATAGAAAGGCATAGAACTTTCTAGCATTTCAAAGTCTAGAGGAATACAAAACTTATTACCAAATACTGTAGCTATTGCTTGATCTTCAGTATCAGCTGCTTTGTCTCCTGCACCAGTTCGATATTTAATAGTATTTTCAGTTTGTCCATTTCCTTTGGTAACAATACCTTGAAATATAGCATTTCGTCTTTCAGCGTATGCCATCCATAGATCATAATATGTGTCAAGTGTGTCACTATCATCAAAACTAAGTATTTCATTACCTTCGATTTTTATAACTTTCTTCTTAATAATAGCCCTTCCAATATTTTTAACTAATGTTCTGTTCGCATCATCGGTTGAATTAAGAGTAATATCAAAAGTTAGCTTGCTTGTTCCTGGAACTATGACATCCTTAGCATCCAAATTTGGAAACCTTACATTTAGCATCTCATTTTGATCAATAGTAGTCGGATTATTAGTGACGACAATTTTTTGTCTATTCCCTTTAATTCCAAAAGTATTTCTAAGCGATCTAGTAGGTTTTAGTTTTTCTCCTGTCGACATATATATTTATGGAATAGAAAAAAATAAACAATATGAAGAACTACGGATTTTATATATTCTATTATGCCATTTCTCATAGTTTTGTATTGAATATTAGCCCGCTCGAATATTATTGTATCACCAAATGAAACATATTTTTGTGTGTATCCAGTACGAAGGGTATTAGACGGAATCCCATTATGAAGGTTATCTGTTGTAGAGAGAGTATCAGTGGAGAAAGTAAATGATTTTTTAGATAGCAGAAGATCAACGTAATTATTATTTTTTACTCCTAATATGTTGTGAAGATAGTAATCAAACTTTTTTATTCCACCTCCAATTATAGATTTTCCAGTTAATGTACTATAATTTATTCTACTGCTGATATGTCTTAAGATATCATTAATACTATAGAACCCTTTTTTAACAATAATGTGTGTATCATTTGTTAGATACATCTTCTCGTCTTCTTCAATGTTGTAAAACGTGTAAACTAAACGCGCTCTAACTAAACCGATTCTTTTACTACTATCACTATTGTCGATAGGTTTTTGCAAATCGATACCTTTTGAAATGTCATCTATTACAATATACTTTTTCTGAGTTATATAATATAATGAATAGAATTTATAGATACGCAAAGGACCTATACATACAAAATATAGTGGTTTCGGAGAATTTAAATGATATTGAGAGTTTCCAGAGCAAGTTTCCAAACATATTCACAAACTATGAGGTAGGTGTGGTTAGAGGTAATGATCCGATGTATAACAATTGGAAATCCAACCCGTTCAGATTATGGCAGACTCAATTAAATTTTGCAGTATTTTTATCAACAAGCGTATGTGGAATATCACCCGAACATTTGAATTCAGATGAACATCCTTTGGCTAAAAGCATATACAGATTCCATGTTTATTATCACATTAGACGTATATTCAAAATACTGGAAGTCTATCTACCATATCAACAGGGATTTTCTGCTAGTAATAATACTTTCACAAGGGATAAATATTTGCAAATATGTAGAGAATATAGTGTTGATGAAAATTATAATACCTGGAGAAATGAAAACTATTTTAGTTCATATCAAAGTAAACGACCTGAATATAACAATACTCCTGGTGATGCATATTATGATTCCAACAGTTTTGCTAGATGGATTATAGAACATTCCAGAGGCCTTTCAACTATTGGTGTACAGAAGCTTAGTGAATCTGTGAGAGCCTATTCATACTTACTACTAACGTCCCAAACTTCTACAAGATCTAGTATTCTTGGTAATTCGGGTCCAGCATTAGATTGTCAACAGGTATTTCAAACAACTTTGAAAACGTTATTAATAGACATGTGGATACAACAGAAGACATTAAACGGTTCCAGGATACACTACGATATGCTAGAAATAAAGTTGATTATGTTGTCGATGAGAATGTGTATATGTTGCCGAGTGATATGAACCTTAGGATAGGTAAAGTTAATAATTATAATAATGAAATCCTAGTATCTAAAACAGGTTTGGGTTTGGGTACTAATCTTAAAGTTAATACGGAAAAGAAAGGACAGATCCTATACCACCAAAGAAGAATAAACCAGATCCTATACCACAAAAGAAGAATAAACCATATCCTATATCACCAAAGAAGACAGATCCTACAATTCCAAAGAAGAAGACTACTGATAATACAAAATCAGAAGTACCGACAGGTGAAATAACTCATGAGGAGGAGAAAATAGCTGTAATATTAACTATAACTACTGTGCTTTCAATATTGTGGTACCTTTACATAGATTAACACACCTACACCTACAATAAGTGCTAATACATTTTGTGATAACCATCCAACGGCATCCTTTGCCCTATTTAGTATCCATGAGATCACGGATCTTAAAACACCTGGTAATGATTTTGATTTACCGGCAAATTTACCCAATAGATTGGCAAGTGCTTTCAATTTATTACTTATCCACTTATTTATACCATCCTTCTTTGTACTTTTAGTGGCTGCTGCTGTGGAGGATCCACCACCTGGTAATAATGCTTCTACAACACACCTATGGTCATACCGAATGCTGTTAGAACTGATACTATTGTAATACCCTGCTCACTGAATAGATTTTTGATTCTTTCACCTAATGTGCGTTCATCTTTATTTAAAAAACGTGATGTCGTCTCCTTAATTTGTGATATTTGACTCCTGAATTTACCTCTAATAACATCAAGTGCCATATTCTGACCTTTTATTCCATTCTTAAGTTTCTCTATATTGGCTAATATTTCTTTCAACTCTTCGGGTTTATCCTTTGCTTCCAGTAGTTTTGCTTTTTCATCGGCCAGCGTAGCCTCATATTCCATTATTCTTGCATTAGCCAGTCCAACTTGTCCCCTAAGTGTTGTTAATGCTTCATCCAAACCTTTGAGTTCACGCATTGGTACATGGACTGCATCATCACGCACGGAAAGATTGTTGTTCCATAGTTTTGAATTGCTTTATCTAAATCATTTTTGGTGGTATCTACCATTCAATAGTTCCCTTAGCAGTTATTGACCACGTACAAATCTCCACATTTCCAATCTGTTTAATTGCTTCCTCAAATTTAATAATGTATTTGATGTTTTTTTTTACTGTATCCATAGATGTATCAAAATCCATTTCTTCCATAAAGTCTTTACCCAATACTTTTCCATAATCTGTAGGTGTTCTCATTTACCGTTTCTAATAATGATACTGCACACCTTCTCCTTTATTCAAACAGAATACCATTTTCTGTAATCCTAATTCTATTTGTACAATTTTTTGGTGGCATCCCTAATTGCATCATCATTTGGATGTTAGTTTGGTTTGTCTATATTCTCGTTTCAATAGATTACCACTGTTTTGTTCACTTTGACTTTCTCATTTTCTCTATTCCTGTCTATTCTAACAATTCTGTTCTTCATTTCCTCCACATCACCTATATCTCCCTGTTGTTTGCATTTCATCTGTAATTAAATCTCTCTTTTCCATGACCTCATCATTTATCTCATCTATGTGTATTCTGTCATCTTCATCAAAATGTTCTGGTATTATTGTAACTTCTATCGAATTCTTCACCATCTAATACTTCCATTTATATTCTATATACATATGATGGAGAAAATATATAATTATTTATTCTTCCTAGTCATGAAGTATGTATAGATTAAAACACCTATGCCTGTAATAATTGCCCATACATTTTGTGATAGCCATGCAATGACATCCTTTGCTCTATTTAGTAACCATGCGACTACTGATCCTATAATTCCAGGTATTGCTGTTGCTGCTTTTCCTGCTAATTTACCTAATAGGCCAGCAAGTGCTTTCAATTTGTTCTTTATCCATCCTTTGGCACTACCGGATGCAGCACCTCCTGTGGATGCTGCTGTAGATCCACCACCTGGTAATAATGCTTCTACGAGGACACCAATGGCCATACCAAAAGCCGTTAGAACCGATACTATTGTAATACCTTGTTCACGGAATAGGTTTTTTGATTCTTTCACCCAATGTACCTGTTTCTGCATCCTTAAGCCGTGATAATGAATCCCTAATTTGTGATAACTGATCTAGAAACTTTTCTTTTATACCATCCTTAGCAGTTTTAGCTTCCTTCAGTTCCTTGGTAACTTCTTCTAACCTATCCCTTACTTCCTGCATCTGTTTATCATTATAGGTTTCACGATCATTTATCATTTCTTCAAGCTTACCATGTTGTAATTTCATGTGTTCAACAATTTCATCAATATTAGATGTAGATTTATCAAACGATTTTATTAGTATATCCATTTTATTTAGTGCTATAGTAATTTTATTTAATAGTATCTTATTATCTTCATCTATCGGATCCATTGTTTTAATATCAACCCTCAAATCATTAATCTTTCCCCTTGCTTCTCCCATATCTCCAACAACCTGCTTATCATCATGAGTATTAATATCTTTAAAAACATCATTAATCTGCCTATCATAATTAATTCATATTCAGGTGTAATCTCACTACCAATACCAAGATAATTAAAAAATGACATATGTAGTTCCCTTTTAAGAGCATCAACCGTACGATATCTTTTGGTTTTATCACTAAGAAGATTAACAAGATTGCCCTTATTGGTATAAGTAATCCTGCACATTATCTTCCCAAGTACGCCTCATTTAGGACATACGCCTTGCCCTCGTGGTATGTCGCAAGGAGGTAGTATCCTCGCATCGTCTACTACATGTGCTAGAGAGATAGCATCGGATCGATAGCACAGTCGGTAGAGCAATCGCCCGCCAAGCGAGAGGTTGTGGGTTCAAGTCCCACTCGATCCATCAACTTTGCAGCACTTGGGAAGATAATGTGCAGGGTTACTTATACCAATATAGTTCACATATGCACCGTTGTTCCTATAATATTGCCCTTATTATTTTTAATAAATACATTATTTTCCCCAACTATCAGTTAACATAAATTCTTGCTGAAATCTCATCGGGTGTTGTATCTGGTAAATTTGGTAACCTCTTATATTTGAATGTTATAATTCTGGCAATATTTTTCGCTATCGTATTTTATATTTTCTTAATTTTTCTAGTGTTGCAGCATGATCCTTAACCAAATTTTTGAACTCCTGTTGTATATTAAATTTAGACTGTCCACTTGCTTCTTCTAATTGCTTTGCCGTTGTATAATATTGTGTTATTATGCCAACATTCTCTTCCGTCATATTCATGTTTCTGATATCATCATCTGCATTATTTCCATCATATTTATCTTCAAAACCTGGAACATCTGGTAATTCTGCCATTTTTTATAATCTATTATATATATTTATATATATGACCGAGAAAATATACCCTACATTACCTACCGCTCCGTCAATGAATTCACCTGATTTTCATATTGACACTGTGAGAAAGTATCATGACGACTTGATTAATTTAAGAAACAGGTATGAGGGTAAGCAAGCCAAATATTCAAGAAAACGTGAAAGATTAAAGGGGAAGTAACCTCTAATTTTTTATTTAAAAAAACAGTAGCCGCAACAAAAAAAACTTGAAATACCTATTTCTTTTCATATAAAAGTTTCACTAACTTAGTAAAAAGTTGTGTTTACTACGCGTGAAATCGCTTCGTTATTCTGACCCCTTTGCGATTTTAAAAGGATTGGGTCGAGTTGAAATTATGACGTTTTTTAGTTCAGAAAGTGTAGTGTGCTGGCGGTGGTAGTAGTATTAGTTGTTAATTTACTTAAACATTCGAGTTTAACTGCTTGAAAACATGCCAAATTGCGCCGCCATCAACTGCACTAACAGAACTGTTAATAATAAATCAAAAGAAAATGTTGACGATGTTGTAGTTTTTTTCAAAATTCCCAGCGCAGAGAAAAAAACGAGCTTCGAAAAAGATGGTCACATAACATTAGAAGAACTGGTCCCTTGCCTAAGGATTCAGGATTTTATATATGTTCCACGCACTTTGAGCCAGACTGCTCTGAAAGAGATCTTCAGGCAATTACCTGATTACGTAAATCATTTGATTTTGTATGTATCAACCAAACACATGCTTCTTTCGTATTTGTTTATCAAAATAAAAAGATACAAGCTCGGTATAAACTTCGTGTTGGTAACCAACAATTACATACCAAGCAAACAAAAATTATATTTTACACAATGATAATTCTTTCTTTTAACATTAATGATTTCCTACTAATAACTTCGTCTCATTGATTCATTTTTTTGCAAACTTACTTTGACTTTCAAGTTCAAAAATTATGTACCTCACAACAAGTAAATGTTTTCTTCGTCGCATGCATGCCTAGACAGACGGGGGTAATGAAAACAATTCGGAAATATCTATCGGCTTTAGAGTATTTATTGCGGATTGCCCATAAAGCACACGATGGTATGTCTTTTTGAACATCTTTTTCTAATCGATTATGTACCCATCAAATCTGTAATACATGTTTTTCCTAAAATGGGAAATTTAAAATTTACCCCCTGTTCACGTACACTCATTCAGAGCACATCTCACTATTGTATTTCTTTATTAGAACACATCTTCGGTATTCTATTTTTTTTTAATCCCTTCATCATTGTTGCTTTCCTGGCCTTCTTCATTGAATTTCAAAGATGCAGTTGCATAAAATATTTCGGATGGAGAGCAAGATGTTTTTTTTTCACAAAAGATTTTGTTGAAAAGTTTATTCTTGGTGAGAAACTTTTTATCATGTTGTGCGTATGGAGAATGTATTTCCTTTTATATCGGACTTTTTATTTTTAACACGATTCAATTTAACAATTTCAATTATTTGAAGACAGAAGGATGTTAAAGATATAAAATGGATATCACTTCAGTCATGATTATAAATATGAAAGACTTTATATTTGGCCAAATTATTTGTACTTTCGAAGCAGTCGTCAGGAATTTCATTATTATCTTTGCAGCACAAACTTTCAGAGAATGAACTCATAGGTCTACAGTGACCACCTCATTTACACCAATTATTGTTTCCAATTCGATTGCCTTCTTTTTGTATAACTTCGTCTTCATGGTTTGAACTTAAAAATTTATCTTGATCTTCCAACGACATTTCAGACTCAAAACTAAATGACTTTAGAGCCGAAATGTCTGGAACAGTGTTTTCTTCGTCACTGGACAAGAAACTATGATGCATTTTTTTGTTTCTTATTCGAAAGTCTTGCATTATAAGCATCAACATAGGGCTTCGTCTAGCTAGCGCAATGTTTTGAACTATAAAACGTCATATTAAAATTAGAACCCAGTCTTTTTTATTTTGACGCGCTTTTTTTCAAAAACGAAGTTTTTGCGGAGATATGAACAGGGAATATAGGTATTTAGAGATAAATTCTTGTGTTTATGTGTTATTTTTCGGATTTTATAAGTTCAAATACAAATACGTAGTCGAAAAAAAAAATTCACATTTTGAGGTTACTTCCCCTTTAAGCAATGTATCTACTTCAGCATCTGTAGTTTCTATACTAACAGAAGTATCTGGTGTTGGTAGTAGTTTTACTGCTGTTGGCATACCTCATGGGGCTGCCCTGACAGGTGTTGCCACTGTAGCAGCTTCCGTATCATCTGTATTAACATTTTATTCCAAAAACTGTTGAGCTATTAGACCGATTGACCACTTCTATTGGTAAATTTGAACTACTTATCAGTAAATCATTAACTGATGGTTTCGTCATAGATTCAAATGAATTTGACAAACTAAAGAGTCTTTATCTTGAAGTAATTAATGGCATTAAAAACCGTGACCATAAAATGAAATCAACTATCGAAGAAAATTATCAAAAAACAATTATGGATGAAATAGCTACAAAATTTAAAAAACGCGATAGAAAAAAGTAGTGTTTGCCATGAATTGCTGTATGTTTTTTAACTGCTTATATTATAAGAATAGATGATAAATTCAATCAGATTTACTACTCCGATAGTGGCTTCTGGAGAGGTAAAAGTGCAATAAGTAAGTTAGCTAAAAAGGCTGATACAACTAATGAGGAAGCAGAAAAATGGCTACTGAAACAACCACTGTATTAAATATATATACCAGCACCAAAGTATGTTCCAAGACCTAATTCTTCATATTCTATTTATGCTACACCCAATGATATTCACCAGGTAGATATCTTGTATCTTCCACATGATAAGTACAAAAGAAAAACATATAAGTATGCTCTCTGTGTTGTAGATGTAGCTAGTAGGTATAAATCAGCATATCAACTAACCAGTAAAAGCTCAAAAGAAACTGCTGAAGCCTTTGATTGGATATATGTTAATACTGAATTAAAATTCCCCAAAACATTGATTTGTGATGCTGGTAAAGAGTTTTATGGTGATGTTACCAAACTTATGAACAAGCATAATGTAATAATACAACGTGGAGATCCTAGCCAGCATAGAAGTCAAGGTATTGTCGAACGATTTAATAAAACATTAGCAGATAGACTATTTAGTTATCAATACCATAAAGAGTTTGTAAATCCATCAAAAAGTAATAGAGAATGGGTTGGTAGATTGCAAACTGTAGTTAGTGCTTTGAATAACGAAAAATACAGACTAATTGATATGAAACCTGTGGATGCTATAAAACATATTTTAGTGAAGCAAGGATTTTCACAGCCAATCAAAGGTGATAATGAAATATTACTTGATGTTGGTACTAATGTTAGGTATCTATATGAGCCTGATGAATTGGAAGGACAAATTTATAAAGGTGAAAGACGAAAACGATCTACTGATCCAATATGGTCGGTGGATGTATGTAAAATAAAAGATAGATACATTAAAAGTAATCAACCAACGTTATATTATTTAGATGGTGGTCCTAAGAGATCTTTTGTTTTTGAAAAGCTTCAACCCATTTAGAATCTTTAGATATTAAACCCCATATTCTTTCTATTTCCTTTTGTCTAGACCTTGTTTTTAATTGTGGAATTATTTTCTTGCTTGTAATACCTTTTTTAGTGTAAAGTAATAGTTTATAAAGCTGTTTTTCTTATTTGGTTTGTATTTATTGTATAAGCGACTTATGACAGTAAATAGATATTGTACCCGATCACGTTCCTCTATTGTTAGATGTGGAAACTGTTGATTCATTAATGTAAAATAAATGTAAAATATACTATTTTTATAGGACATCAACTTGTTCTTCTTTAATAGGGATTCTAGTATGGGAATACTAAGTGGTATAGTGTAATTGTATAATGCATTGTCTGTATTATTAATCTGGCCCCGTAAAGTCTTTATCACATCATCGGGTACAACTTGATCTTGTATACATAGGAACTGTTTTAAGATCACGGTGAAATTCCCATCCCTCTTGTATATGCACTTCTAAAGGTACAACGTTCAAAAACACTGCATGAAGGTATATAAACAGGAGTATCACTAACTACACCACATTTTGGACAAACTAGTGTAGATGATGTTATGCTCTTTATCTTTTCCACATCACAAGTACAATCTATATCATCTTTTTCATCCTTCACATCAGTATCACCAAAATAATCATCCATATGATACCCTATATAATCAAGTAAATCCTCGTCACCCAATTCCAACATTTCTCTATCTGTAAGTTTATTCATCTATACTATACATACAGGTTATTTCTTTAACGCATTGACCAACATGCGATGACGTCATAATGGCCATTATTCGATAAAAAACGGAAATCCCATGTATACCACAGGCTAAAAAAAAAATGCCATTGCAGGCCCTCTCAAACACTATAAACATCATCACGTTGGGCCCAACTGAGCCAAAAATGACACTTTTTGAGAAAAACGACAACCATAACCATAAACCTGAAAAACCCATATGGGGCTACGAGCGCAGTTTTACAAATGATGACGTCATATACACAAGTAGTTGGGATATGTGGGGTTCGAGCGAATTTTCTAGGCGCTTGAAAATGCGCTCGTACTCCCATATCCCTAACTACTAAATGAAACGAAACGACGAAAAACGCGGAGTCCCCCCCCCACCCCCCACCCCCCCCCCAAAACAAAATAAGAAATAAATAAGAAATCAAATCAAATCAAAATATAAAAATATTTAATAATAATAATATATAAATATAATTAAAAGACATACCACATAGCATATTTCGCCAGTGGTGTTGCGAAAAAAACCATCGTCCTCAGGGTTGTCATTTACCGTTTAATCGTTGCCAACTTGTACCTTTAAGTGCAAACCATTTGGTTTTAAGTCGAATAGAGTCGCAACATCGCTTGTTGTGATGCTGTTTCGGTAGCGAAAATTCTAACTTCCCGTACTTCAATATGACGCACATGTTAAATGCTAACAATAAAAAGTTCAACAAAAGTACTAAAAAAGGATGATTTGTAATAAAAATTAAAAATCCAAACAAAAATAACTTACCTCTTGTTACAAAAATGGTTTCTCTTGACAAGACACCTCTACACGTTTAATTGATATATATTTTTAATACACCGGGAAACAAAGAATATAAACTCTTTGAGCATGAATAGAACAAAAGCGCATAGAAATTGCGCATGAGAACGAAAGATTTGATTTTTTCTGCGAAGGAGAGTGTCAGATATCAAATCCCTGTAACGAACAAGAAGAAGCAAATTTTAAATGTTATATATGACGTTGGCCGTAAAAACGCAATTATTCGTGACTAATGTAATAAACAACGTGGCTGTTTTCGATCGCTGATTTCGCATTTCTGTACAGAAAATGCAGCAAACACTTGCAACATTCAAAAATGTGTTTTTGTACTTTTTAGGTACAGCAACGAGAGAGATGCTGAAGAAACTCAACTCCAGGCGCGGATCTAGCCAATTTTTTACTATGTCAGAGCGTTGAATATAAAAAACAAACAAAAAACAATACTGGGGGTCTGGGCGTGTTCTACGCCATTGCTTCAGAAGTTTCGCTACTAAAACGAGTTTTACGTACACTAATCCGCCAAGTTGTTTTACTCAACAAGGTCGTGACACAAGGGAAAATATCAAACCGTATCGTTTAGTTTTATTGAAGTCTTAATAATACAATTTCCTCCTAAAAAATATTCTTGAACATTTTGATCAATCGGCAGAGTTGAGTTTCTTCAGCATCTTTCTCGTTGCTGTACCTAAAAAGTATAAAATACATTTCTGAATGCTGGAAGTGTTTGCTGCATTTTCTATACAGAAATGCGAAATCAGCGATCGAAGAACAGGCACATTGTTTATTACATTAGTCACGGTTGATCCGCTATGACATTGTTTTTTAAACCAATCAGCTTGATTTTTCGAGAATTTGAACCAATCAGGATATTTAAAATCATAACAAGCTTTTTAATCGCCATGTGAAGCGAAGAAACGTTTTTGATAAACTAAAGTTAATTTGAAAAAATAAAATCACTAAAAGTTTATAAAAAAGCTAACAAAAAACAAATAATACCATTCGGTATAAAAGACTTTAAAAACAATTTTTTAGCTTAGTGCCTACTTAAAATGTCAACATTTTACAAATTTTTGCTAACGGAATGTAATAAATTTTGTGGACAGTAAGTGGGAAGGATACATATCTCTCTCCCTCGCCCTCAAAAATATCAAAAAGGGAAAAACGATGAGTTTAGTTTACTAGACTTTTGCTATAAGATGTAACAACCTGACACCACATACAGCTAAATTCGCAACAAAATTGTTCTTGTAAGTCCAAAATTTTGCACATTTTGATTAGCTAATAGTATAACAAAACATTATAGCCATATTAACAAATAAGGGGAAACACATAGCTTAGCTATTATAGAAATAAAAAAGATTAACAAAAAAAAAACCAACCTTAAAGTAAAGCTACTGTGTAGCGATCCTTGTTTGTTTTTACATGGACAGGAAGATAGTACTCTGCAGGTTAATTTATTTGGATTAAACAAAAAATCAACTTGCTTTTGTAGCACGTCAGGAAAGTTCCTCTAGCAATTCGGCATAAATTTCATGTATATATCTCATCAGAATTTTCTCATTCGAAAACCAACTTCACACGCTCTCGCAAGCTCTTGCAAGTCATGTTGAGAACGGAAAGATCTTCACAACCATGTGCAACCGATATTTATGCCAAACGCCTATAATCTTTATCAATAGCTATAAACAACCTTGACAGGGTTTGTGCGCTATAACGTCTAGCGCTACAGTCAAACCTTTACAGAGGAACATATTATAGTAATACCTAAAAACAACCTTGACAGGGTTTGTGCGCTATACCGTCTAGTGCTACGGTCAAACCTTCACGGAAGAACATCTATATTATAATACCCGTATGCGTCTGTCTGTCACGCAAAATAGTAACCGCAGTAGCGAGACACACAAAATGCGGGCGAAGCCGTGGATTTATCCACGGGTCACCGACTAGTGTTATAGTAATACCTAGAAACAACCTTGACAGGGTTTGTGCGCTATACCGTTAGTGCTGCGGTCAAACCTTCACGGAAGATCATATTATGGTAATACCTAGAAACAACCTTGACAGGGTTTGTGCGCTATACCGTTACTGCTACGGTCAAACCTTCACGGAAGGTCATATTATAGTAATACCTAGAAACAACCTTGACAGGGTTTGTGCGCTATTACCACATCAAGGCTACCTGACATAAAATAGATCGCGCCAACATCGGTTAATTGAATCCGTGTTGTTAAAGTATGTGATATGGACAATAACGCGAAGCAAAATAAGAAGCCGATTTTCGTTTACGGGATTCCGGGTTCAATTGGAAAACACCGGGATTTATCCCGGAGATTATTTCTTGGCGTAGAGATGGGATTTTTTTTACTATGTCGCGCGACAAGGTTGATATAGTCTAAATCCGCGCCTGAACTCTGCCCATCAAAATGTTCAAGAATATTTTTTAGGAGGAAGATGTATTACTAAGACTTGAATAAAACCATAGTTGATAGACAAAAACCCTGGTTTAGAAAATCGGTAAACTTCAAAGGGCCAAAGATCAATTTTTCGCTGATGTTGAAAGTGCGCATTTTAAGCTAACCGTGCACGCTGATTCAAAAATGGCAGAGCGACAAGAGAAAACATTGCATAAGGAAGAAACTTTTTACTATTTAGACGACGATTTTGATGAAATTTTAGAGTTTTTAGAAGAAAATGAAATACCAGAAGATGAAATAGAATCTATCGCAGAAAATGTAAGTACTTTTTGTAACTTTTAAGAAAATGTATTATCATAAATTCACGCTTAGCAAGCTAGCTAGCTAACTTTATCTGACTTCTGGTAATAAAACTGTAGTTTTTAAAAAGATCCAGCTAATTCTTATTCATTTATTGATTGAACCAGGTTCGTTTATGTGCGGAAGCCTGAAAAACGTTGCAAGAGTAAAGGTGGCTTGAAACTCCATAAAATAAAGCATACATCAACTACAGCAGTAAATAATGAAGAAGTCGATTTGTCAATCATAACTGTTCAGAGATTTTCTTGTATTGTAGCTGATTCCTGCAAAAAGATTTTAGACAGCCTCTATCCTGAGGCTATTGAGTCTGAGTAAATAATCTTAGAATTTGTATGATTCTGAGTCTACAATTATTCTTATAAAAAGAGTTTATATTTCGGACCGCACGATATAATGTTTTGTAATCTTTCAAGGTACGCTGCTTACATGTAATTATATCTTCCGCATGAAAATATCTTTCGCAGGTGTAAACTCGATCGTCTTTTTATCTACAGCTTAAAATTCTCATTGCGCTCCCTACCTTTTGTCATCACATTCAGCCACTCCCTTCTCTATTCTTTATTATTAACTTTCTCGGAGGGCAACTTAAATATCCCTACCCCTGTTTTTCTTCGACTAGTATGACATCCAACTATAGAACAATTATCTCCCGGCATTTTATCGCATCTCGATACTTGGAAATCAATTTTTGTTCTAGTAAAAACAAATAAAAACACAGAAGTTAAAATTACCAGAAGCTTTTCGGTTATATTTACTTTCTATTTGTTTTACTATTACCTTATGGCAAATGTTGATAATAAATTTTTGTTCTGACACAATGATTTATAACACATCGCGATTTCGAAACGCAGTAGCTACATGTGGGAACAGGTTATAGTATTATTATTTCCGCACTTACTTAAGCATGATAATCTTGTGTTCTAGACCCAAAAATGAATTTATTCACGTTATTAAATTATATATATGAACAGTCGAGAAAAATCGAAAACATTTTTCCCTTAACATTTGTAGTATTTGTATATAATCGGCGACCGTGAGAATTGTATAGATAGAACGTGGAGACGAAATATAAAGATGGCGGTATATTTTAATATAAGAATTCGTGTGTGTCACATAGTTGATCGGTCAGACTAATCTAGGTTCATCTTAGTCAGCTAGGTATTAGAACACTACAAATTGGCGACGAGCAGAGGATCCGAGTTCATGCAAGTTTTAATAGAATTAGTTATCGAAACAAAAGCATAAAAAATCAAAATCAGAATGGCTACAGCTGCAATACCAGTACAGTTGCCAGCATTAAGACAGTTTGACCCAAAAGGGGAGCCATCGACCTTAGCACAGCGTTGGGAGAAGTGGAGAAAGAGTTTTAGTTACTTTATTGAGGCGTCTGGGATCGTAAATGATGGTCAAAAAAGAGCCACACTTCTGCACATGGCAGGAGAGGAAGTACAGCAAATCTTTGACACTTTACCCAATTCAGATGAAGCCACAACATTTCAACAAGCATTGACAAAGTTGAACGATCAATTTCAATGTCAAGAAGAATGTACCATATGAAAGAATTATTTTCCACGAAGCAAAGCAAGAAAGTGGAGAATCAGTTGATGCATTTGTTACCAGACTGAGGAAGTTAGCACAATACTGTGAGTACACAAATCTGGATGATGAGATCAGAGATCAAGTCATCGCAAAATGTCGATCTTCAAAATTTCGCAAAAGATTACTTCAGGAAACAGACTTGAATCTAGAGAAACTTTTAAGAATAGGAAGAGCTCTAGAACAGTCAGCAAGTCAAACAAAGAAAATTGAAGAAAACGCATCAAGTGTAGGTGAAGTAAACACCATGATGAAAAGGAATCATTTCGGAAACAAACGAAATTACAACAAAAACAATGGGAAGAAAGTCTATAATAAGAGTGACGATGGCAGAGACAGCAAAAAGTTCTACAACGATAACCCCTGTGGTAGATGTGGTATGACGTCACACTCTAGCAAAGATTGTAGAATAACAAAAGGGAAAACATGCAAGAAATGCAGTCTCATTGGACACTTTGCAAAATGCTGCAAAACAAAATTAGACAGACAGAAACACAAAGTTAGAACCACAGAAGACAATGCAAGTGAAGAAGAGTCAAACTCAAGTGACGAAGATGATTGTTATGTATTCTGCATCAAGTCGAAAGATAAACCATTGTTCGAGATAGAAGTTCAAGAATCACCAATAACAATCCTTGTCGACAGTGGATCAACCTTAAATATTTTGGATTCAAAAACATTCAAAAAGATTGTTCCTGCACCGAAACTAGAAAAATGTTCTACAAAAATATATCCTTATCAAGGAAAAACACCATTGAAAGTCAGAGGAACATTCAAGGCAAACACCAGGACTTCATATGGGAAAATAGCAAAACTGAAGTACTATGTAGTCGAAGGTGATGGAGGAGCATTATTAGGATTAAAAAGTGCGAAGATACTAGATCTTATCAGAATTGGCCCACCAAATGTTGAATCTATTAATAACATGGACACAACACCTGTACAAATGCTACTGTCTAATGCAGAGAAAATCATCACAGATAAAACAAGTAATTCAGAGGTCCTACACCCAAAGATACAAGAAGTTTTAGATAGACACAAGAAAGTTTTCAGTGGAATGGGGAAACTCAAGAATTTCCAGCTTAAACTTCACATTGACGAGTCAATCACACCAGTCCAGCAACCAGTGAGAAGATTGCCATACCATACTAGACAGACGGTATCAGATGAAATAGACAGATTAGTTAAAAATGACTGCATAGAAAAAGTAAATGGACCAACTAGTTGGATAAACCCAATAGTAGTGGTACCCAAAGCAAATGGGAAAATAAGACTATGTATTGACATGCGAAGAGCAAACGAAGCTATAATAAGAGAGAGACATCAAATTCCGAAGTTAGATGAGATACTACCGGAACTCAATGACGCAAAATATTTTTGCAAGCTTGATCTAAGAGAAGGTTATCATCAAATAGAGCTTGATGAGAGTTCTAGACACATTACCTCCTTTATAACTCACAAAGGCTGTTATCAATCAAAACGACTCATCTATGGAGCTAATTCTGCATTTGAACAATTTCAGAAAACAATTGAGCAATGTATTGCAGGATGTGATGGAACAAACTCAATTTCGGATGATATCCTGTTATGGGGAAAAAGCATAGATGAAACTGCAACAAGACTAGACAAATTACTGAAAACACTCTACGACAATGGACTGCGAGTCAACTCAAGCAAATGCGTATTCGCAGTAAATGAGCTCACATTCTCTGGATACAGACTGACCGACAAAGGAATATTTCCTGATAAATCTAAAGTGGATGCTGTGAATCAAACCAAACGACCTACAAATGCCACAGAAGTAAGAAGTTTTCTGGGACTAGTTAACTACTGTTCCCAGTTCATTCATCATTATGCTGATCTTACAGAGCCTCTACGAAAGCTCACAAAGAAAAATGTAGAATTTCAATGGAATGAAGCTCAAGAAAACTCATTTGTCAAGTTAAAGGAAGAACTAACTAACTCGCGAGTTTATGGCCTATTATCAACCATATGCTGATACAAAAATAATTGTAGATGCATCACCCATAGGACTTGGAGCTATTTTGACACAGAAGCAAAGGAACAACACCTTCAAGCCAATAGCATATGCATCTAAAGCTTTAACTGAAACTGAACAAAGATATTCTCAAACAGAGCGAGAAAGTCTTGCAGTGTTGTGGGGAATACAAAAATTCCATTACCACCTATACGATCGCGACTTCACAGTTATCACAGACCACAAACCACTGGAGAAAATCTTATCATCAAGAGGGAATCCCACACCACGTATACAACGATGGGTATTAAAATTACAACCGTACAAGTTTAAAGTTGTATATGAACCAGGAGCAACCAACGCATCAGATGTTCTCTCCAGGTCTCCTTTAGAAGCACCTGGAACAAGTGACTACTTTACTAACGAAGCAGAACATTATGTCAACACAATAATCAACGATGCTACGCCAATTGCAGTCACAATAAAAGAAATTGCTGATGATTCTGCAACAGACGAGGAATTGGCAAAGCTCAGAGTAAACATTAAACTGAAGAAATGGAATAAATATCCTGAAATGAAACAATACTATCTCTGCCGAAATGAACTAGTAGTAAAAGACAACTTAGTGCTAAAGGGCAACCGTTTAGTCATCCCGAAGACTCTCAGAAAGAGAATCTTAGATAGCGCACATGAGCATCACCTTGGTATAGTCAAGACCAAAGGACTTATACGAGGAAAAGTATGGTGGCCTGGGATAGATAAAGAGATTGAAGAAATGATCAGAACTTGTATGTCATGTCAAGCAACAAGTTCAGCAGTAGTTAGACCAACACATACCCAATCGACTGAAATTCCTCCTACAAGTTGGCATACCTTAGCACTTGATATACAAGGTCCATATCCAACAATGGACTACTTAATCGTGCTGATAGACTACAGATCCAGATATCCTGTCGTTATACAAACAAAAAAGATTGACACTGACCATGTAATCAAAGGTCTAGATAAAACATTCAAGTTATTTGGATATCCAATGAAGTTAATTGCCGACAATGGGAAACAAATGATCTCCCAAGAATTTAAGAGTTACCTAAAGGAAAATGGAATTGAACTTCACGGCACCACGCCATATTCACCATGGGCAAATGGAGAGGTTGAAAGATTTAACAGATCATTGAAAAAAGCAAATCAATGTGCTCATGCAGCCGGAAAAGATTGGAGAAAGGAACTGGACAAATTTCTCCTACTCTACAGAACTACACCTCATGCAACAACCAACACACCTCCAGCTACTGTCATGTTTGGTAGAAACATCAGAAATAAAATTCCTGTATATTCCAAGTTTTTGTCAGAAAATTTGAAACTTGACGAAACAGACAGAAGAAATAAGAGAAAAACAAAAGAATATGCTGATACCAACAGAAAAACAGTACAAGAACATCACATCAATGTACGTGACAGCGTATTAGCGAGAAATATGATGAGGAAAGACAAACTATCGACCAATTGGATACCTAAACCATTCACAGTAATCAAATCATACGAAAAGAGTGCGTTAATTGAAGACGCACAAGGAAGAAGATACATGAGGAACAAGGTACATCTAAGAAAATATTTACAAAGGAAGGAGGAAGTAGAGAAGAATCAAAGAGAAGACATACACAGAGAGAAACATGAGAAGACAGAAAGTAAAAACAACAACAGAGAAAAGAAAATAGCTAAAGAGACTGAGAAAAGCAACAACGCAGGATACAATGGCGAATTCATCACAATTGCTGTTCCACTAGTAGGCCTAGATTGCTTTAGTTAGTTCTGATAGTGAAGCTGTGTGCACACAAACAAACTGCCAAACGTCAAACACAAGAAGAATTGCTAAAATAATACCTGTTGTTCCAGATGATGTTGTTCCAGATGAAGTTGTTCCAGATGAAGTTGTTCCAGATGAAGAAAATAATTTGGACATGCGAACACGAACAGTGACTGGAGACAAAACTCCAGAAACCAAACTAGAAACACATCAGCAGCACAACGAGAAGAAGTGTTTACAAACTAAAAGTCATCCTTGGAAATCATATCTTTCACGAAGTAAGAAGAAACAATAGAAACACGTGACGTTGATAATAGAACTTATGTTACACGAAATTTGGACAGTATTCAGTGATACTGGACACAAAACATTTATGAAGAAGTTCACACATTATGTTCACACCTTTTGTTAATCACGCTTTGCGAACATGTAAATAAGAAGCATGTGAAATAGAAAACGCTTTTCAAAGAAGTTAATCATGTATTTACTCATGTGATGGTTTATGTTTTATTATGTGGAACGACGACGTTCGATGAATCAACAACACGATGACGTTCGATGAATCAACAACACGATGACGTTCGATGAATCAACAACACGATGACGTACGATGAATCAACAACACGATGACGTTCGATTGATGAGCAACACGACGACGTTCGATTGATGAACAACACGATGACGTAATGAAGAATTCGATCAAGAAAGAAGAGGATGTAGTATTTGTATATAATCGGCGACCGTGAGAATTGTATAGATAGAACGTGGAGACGAAATATAAAGATGGCGGTATATTTAATATAAGAATTCGTGTGTGTCACATAGTTGATCGGTCAGACTAATCTAGGTTCATCTTAGTCAGCTAGGTATTAGAACACTACAACATTTTTGTGATTATGCGAGAATAGCTGGACTTTACGTTTTAATTTTTTTGTAAAATTATAAGACATAACTCTCTTCATTATAACGAAAACATTTATTTGTTAAAAAATACTTCTATATCATAAAAATAATAACTTTAATGATATACTATTCTAAACTTCTTATGAAACTTTGCTTAATATGCGCAATGTGAAATTGAGTTGTGCACGGTCAGAAAAAAGAACAATAGAATAACGTTCTGAATAAGATATGAATGAGAAACTCGAAAGTTTCTAAACCAGGGTTTTTGTCTATCAACTATGATAAAACTTAACCTCGATACGGCTTGATATTTTCCCTTGTGTCACGACCTTGCTCAGGAAAACAACTTGGCGGATTAGTGTACGTAAAACTCGTTTAGTAGCAAAAGCTTCTGAAGCAATGGCGTAGAACACGCCCAGACCCCAGTATTGTTTTTTTTTTTTTTTTATTAACGCTCTGACATAGTAAAAAAATTGGCTAGATCCGCGCCTGACGACCGCCCCTTAGTGTAAAATTTTTAATCATACGGTCATATCTTGCGCTATCTCGAACATCCAAATTCAATTGAAAATAGAAAGTGTAGATAGAAACAGAAAGTAAAAAAAGTCAGGCGGCTAAAAGAACTGGCATGAAAGACAACAAAAGATTATCGCTTTAAGGAAATGTACGCCCATAATTTAAGGAATTTAGAAGATTAAAACAAAATTGGAGGGTAAAGTACTCCAAAATACCTCATTCCCAGGGCATTTTGCCTTTTTGGGGCCCAAAGGACCCTGGGGACACGAGGATGTCAAAGTAGTATTACCACGCAGTGAGCTTTAAAATATTATCGTAAGAAGAGGAGTGGCAATAAAAAAAGGAGAGAATTTCAGTGTATCAAATGCACAGTGAAATATTTTCTTTGCAAGCAAAAATTTTAAAACCTGTGCTTAAAATTTTGTGAAGCTGGTTCTCCGAATCGTCTAGAGCGTTTCCAAGCGCAAATTTTACTTGTACATGCAATTTTTGTTTATTCCTAATAATGCACCGGCTTGCAGCTTCAATAATAGAGCTCCAACATGGCTGCATGCTGAACCAAGTCTAAACAAAATGTAGGATATTAGAGCTAGGTTGCCTAATAATTTATATGCACAATGTTTAATAACCTGCTTACCCGGACATGCATGTACAGTTTGCAGTAAGGATCCAGCCACCCTTCCTATGTAATGAAACCCATACTTCATATAGTTTTTGTTTTTGGCCTTGTCTTTGACTTGGTAAAACCTTTAAAATAAAAAATAGAGCATTTTAAGGGAGGAGTCATAAAAAATAAAAAGCTAACAAATATAGCAAAGGCAAACAAACCTCTGATTTAAGGATACGGTAACCCCCTTCAGGGTCATTTTTTTTAAAAAAATTATTATTTTTAATTTTGATTATTTGGCATATTTCCCTGATATTTTTTAAAAAAGAATCAAAAATATTTATTGTTAGAGGGATAAAATGAGAAAAAATCTCTTTTATCTTTTTGTGTTTTCAATAGTGTGCTCAAGTTTAAAATTTCTCAAATATATTTTAATCTGCATAATAATTAAAGAGAGTTATGCAGAACGAATAAAAAAATGCATCTCTACATGATAACATAGGACACATTCACACTTTAATAATCTATACAAACATATTATTATTATCATCTATACCTTTTTAATTTATTTATTTATTTTTTCGTTTTTATCCTGTTTATGTTATGTTACCCTGTTGTCTGTTTAACAATACACTAGACCCATAGTTCTGCGAAAAACACTTTACCTTTAATTTTAAATAAAATTTTCATGAGTTATTAATTATTCATAACGTTTAAGTGGGTGTAACCATGATTCTTGCAGGTAAAAGCAAAGGTCTTTGATTTGCTTTTTCTCGAAATAAAATTTTCAGTCGTAACGGTATAATATTTTTTGGTCGAACACTCCCCTCCATCTTGTCGAAATTGTACGAAAAACAAGTTTGTTGCGAACAATTATATCTTTGGCTACAAAACTTTGCTTTTTCTAACGCAGAAGTGAGGAAATATCGAGTTATTGAGCTATCATGCTTAAAAATAGATAAAATCAGTCATAAAACAGCTATTGTAACACAAAATATGCTATATTTTTGGAACCACGTGTTGTTTTGTGTAAAAAAAGCAAAGTTTTTTAGAGCTGAAATAAGAGCTTCGCAATGATATTTTTTTCACGAACAAAAATTTTACTGAGGGGAGTGTTCGACAAAATGAACTGGAAGGTGAATTTTTGTATATAATTTTTTTCTACTTTTTTGGATTTTTTTATGGAAATATTTTAATCATCATTCTAGAGATAATTTATTCGGCTTTCAGAATATATATATTTGCTAGGGTTAATATAGCAAGCACAGGGGATATTTTAAATATACTGAGTATGTGCCTCAGGGGTTACCGTATCCTTAATGTATCAAAATTCGCTTTTTTTCATCAATGTTATGATAAATAGACGTCTTGTACATGACCATATAAAAAAAGTTGTATGATCCAATGATTTAAAAGGCTTCATCGACTCGTGAGTCATACCACTGCTCGGACTTTTTTACTAAGTACATATGTATATCTCCAAATGTTATATCTGGTAAATACTTTGGATCGTTTTGCCAGTCTTTCTTTTAAGGTATAAGGATCTGGCAATACCTCATCATTGTATAGGGTGAGCTTTTTAATATACGAAGTTTTCTCATCTTTATCAAGCGAAAGAAAATAACTTGAATCTGACACATGGCGTCCTAGTTATTTCTGGGCAGCAAACGACAAACAGGCCGGTTTAATTTCGGCGAACGTATTTTTTTGTGAACTTTGGGAGATGTGAACTTGTTGGCCTATGAAGTTAGAAAAGCACTATACGTGCACTGGCGCTCGCTGTTTTTAATCCTGCCAGCTTCCACAAGGTCCGTGAAAACGTAAACAAATGACGTCACACCGCAAGCCGTCTATGTAGACGACTTTTAATGTTTATGTTTTTATGGGATTCTTGCACATGCGTGAAAAAATCAGTATAATTGACAGGCCAAAAAAATGCGGACCTAAGGTGAAGAAAGTGAAATTATGGTTGTGAACTTTTGCACTGTGGCTACTAGCGTCTTTTCACTGATATCTATATTAAATCTATATTAAATTACCCGTATACGTCTGTCTGTCTGTCTGTCACGCAAAATGGTAGCTTAGCTGCGCAAGTAGCGAGACGCACGCCAATGCGGTATAAAAAGGAACGGGCGAACCCGTGGATTTTCCACGGGCTAACGATTAGTCTCTTAATAATAGCGTCGTCTGTCTGTCTGTGTTGTCCGCGAAAGTCGTGTCCCGTTACGGAAGCACGAAATTTTGTAAATTACGCACCAATACAAATGCGATATATTTTTACCGACTTTGTTTGACCGTCCGCACGTAGTATACTACGAAGCCGATAGGTGCAAAAAATCTTTCCCGAAATAAGTGAAAATCTTTTCAAAATGGTGAAAATCTTTTTCAAAATAGTGGAAAATCTTTTTCTCAAAATGGTGAAAATCTTTTTCAAAATAGTGAAAATCTTTTTCAAATGGTGAAAATCTTTTTCAAAATAGTGAAATCTTTTTTCAAAATAGTGAAAATCTTTTTCAAAATGGTAAAAATGTTTCCCGAAAAAAGAGAAAATATTTCTCAAAATACATGACCTTAACCTCGTTTCGCAGGGTATTTTATATCTTGTATCGACCACAAGACACCACAGCGAAAAGCTATGACCGCAAGGCCGTAAAAAGGCTGGTAACGAGGTACAAGACCTCATCTCTATAATCTCCAGAAAAATACAACCGAATTGGTATTTGGTAGGTGAATTAATGAGAAATTTAGCTATTTAGCAAAATTACAGAGTTAGAGACTTGCCCCTTTCTACCCAGTGTACACAGCCCCACCCAGGCGAACTATTGTTGGAACAAGTTTTTACTTTTGCGCCGCAGATTCAGGACGCTAATCAATCAGAATACAAAGTTTCAAAAATAAACCACCGCTTCGCTACCTATTGGAAAACAGACTTTAACGGAAAAACTTTTTTTCGCTCCTTTAAACTTCCTAGTAGTTACTACTGGAGAAAGTGTCAATAGGGATTCAAACATGGGCGAATATGTAATTATCTAACTCTAAAAAAGAAGTAAAACAAAGAGAAGTTAATCTTTATTTTTCCGCATGTGATAACATGACGCTAATACAAATGCTTGGCCGAGTGGAAGTTCTCAGGTTGCGACATTCTCAGAAAATCAATCAAGTAGTTGAAGTATTCATAGTAATTATTCTCGTCCTCATTTTCTTGATCCGTCACCGGAGATGAGTTCATCCATTTCATCCAAATCATCACTATCACATAATTTCAGACGACTCTCCCCTTTCAAATTTTTCTGGGAAATGGAACAATTCATCAGGAATACCAGACTCATACCTGGACTTCCGAATGAGGTGGAATTCCAATGTTCTGTTACCTCGTCAAGATCATTCTGTAACACGGAGGCAAAACAGTACTGGAAGCAATACAACTCTAGCTCATTAGCAGGATTATATAATCCATCATTAACCATTTCTTTAAGAAAATCTATCATAAAAGAGCTTCTATTTCGGCGAAGAAATGACCACCATCCCTCAATCCGTTGATTACTGTGTGAAGCGACCGTACATATGTGACATTGTACCTGCGTTCTCATCACTCGTGATTACGCCGCAAATAACATTGAATAGTAGCTAGAGTTACATTTTCAGTACCACAATCAACTCCTCACTTTCTCTGGACAACCACCTATTTCTCGGACGGCCATTTAAAAATAACCGTGCAAATGACTTCTGGAATTGTTATTCGAATGTAATGCTCTGAGCCATATGATTTTTCGGCTATATCCGTCAATGCAACCATGATTTGGTAATCCATACGGCTTTAACTTATCGTACCAGTCTACGTGCCACATATCGTTCGGTCCTCGTACATTATAACGCCTTCTCACTAATCTACGTTTCCCACGCTCTATGCAACCTATGCATGACTAAGCACAGTATCATAGGGACTTTACCTTGGATATGCATGACTAAGCACAGCATCATAGGGACTTTACCTGATATGCATGACTAAGCACAGCATGGTAAGTACTTATCCCTCTAGGTCTTGGATGATCAGGGATTTGTTGTGGTTGGACTGTGGCATGCGCGTGCGCGAGATGTGCGGTGCGCCAGAAGGAACATTTCTCTATCTCTATGGAATACTAGATAGATAGATAGATAGATGTGCATATTTTACATGGCTAGCCATCACAAATATCGAGGGATATACCCTGTCTATTATTTCCAGGAGGGGCCATGGCATAGATGGAGAGTCCTAGAGTATTTAATGCTCATTTTGAGCTACGCAGACCCAATTAGGGCCGCGCTCTACTAGACAACTCCCGGAAACATCCAACGGCCCACACAGTGTGCCATCTCCCCAATTTCCCTCACATGGCTTGGGTTAACCCGGGGCTATGGTAACATTCACTCGCCCATGTTGAATCGCCGTCAAGAGGAATCGAACCCCGGTCTCCCGCACAGAGTACGAGAGCTATAACCACAAATCTACGGCGCCACAATAACCACTAATCTACGGCGCCAATTAAACTACATTGCTTAATTGGAATAGCTAGCTGAACTAGGAGAAAGAGTATTATATAGTTTATTTTTAGCAGTATTCCCTGGACTGTCCATTTCATTCTCTTTACTTTACTTTTCCCGCTAAAAAAGGGAACTTGAGGGTACCGCCATTATACTCGGCACCAGACCTCAACTCGTCCAGTTCTATTTAGAGAAACATTTTCACCATTTCTCGGGAAACATTTTTACTATTTCTCGGCAAACATTTTCACCATTTCGAATAACATTTTTACTATTTTGAATAACATTTTTACTATTTCGGCAAACATTTTCACCATTTCGAATAACATTTTCACTATTTCGAATAACATTTCTACTATTTTGAAAAACATTTTCACACAATTTCGAAAAAGATTTTTTGCACCTATCGGCTTCCGTAGTATACCAATCACGACGCCTGATTCTTTAGAAAACAATCCAAGATTTTCGCGACCAGAATTATATTTTCGCGGTTGAATGAACGAAGGCCATTTTGATTCTTAAAAAAACAATCCAAGAATTTCGCGGTTGAATGAACGAAGGCCATTTTGATTTTAAAAAATGGTCGTGTATTCAGGCTGAACTATGAGGTTTGTTTGACTTTTTTATCTTCTGAAAGCTTTACATTTTTGTAATATGTTTTCTGTTTTTGTTTTTTCATTGTTAGGATAAATATATTGTCACGTTTTTTAGCCTCATACAGATCTTAAACGCACCAGTTTTAGGATTTTTGGCTAGGAACGAAGATTTTGAAGGTTAGCTAGCTAGCTAGAGCCTCACTTTTTCTGATTCTGTTTGTTATTAGAGCTTTTTATCCTAGCCAACATTTATTTTTATGTTGAGGCTGTGGCTATTTAGCTAGCTCCTTAAAAATTGCTAGCTCCTTAAAAAGTGAAAGTATAAAATGCAGTTTGGTTACAACAATATTCTTAAGCAATAATTCTTATGCTAAATGCAGTTAGCTAGGTAGCTACATCTTTTACACATTTTCCTGAAAACATTTTCTGCAAATAAAATGGCTGAGCGATTGTTTTAGCTGGACGGGTAACGACAAGCTGTTCCCTTTGTTTTTATTTAAACCAAAGTTGCAATAAATTTATTTTGGAAAAAAGGTATTACGCCTATACGCCTGTTCAACTCTGTTTAACTGAGCGCAGTTAAACAGTCTGTTGTTAACACTGGGCTAAGCGCTTAGCCCAGTGTTAACAACAGACTGTTTTTTTGAAAAAGGCACGCCTATATGCGCATGTGCGATGACCTGTACTAAGGGGTTAGCCCACTGTGACAATTGATTTTAAACTTTCTTGGGAATAACGCCTGTACGAATGTGCAACACTGCTTACTTGGACTAACCACTCAGCCCTGTGTTAGCAATGGACTGTTTCTTGTGTTTTTATTTAAACAGAGTCTGCAATAAAGTTTTTTTCAAAAGGTATTGTCCATATACGCCTGTTCAACTCTGTTTAACTGTACTAAGCGCTTAGCCCGGTGTCACGATTAATTTTTTAACTTTTACAAAAACTTATTCCGCAAAATATAATAATATTGACGGATTGTTTTTGCTATGACGGAGTCACAACGGTTGTAAACTGTGTTTTTATTTCAGCCTTTGTTGTAGGAAAGTAATTTTTTTGAAAAATATGTTACAGTTGCAACACTACAATGGTGTATGCGCTTCACTTGATTTACGAAAATCGTATCGTATGCACCTGTACTAAAGCGCTCCACCTGACCGTGTCGCACAGTTTGCAGTTCTTTTTAGGCGCTCCTTAGGGCGTTCAACAACAGTTACTTGTGGCCCACCCCGGCGTTTCGACGCCGGGTTTCCCGGCTAGTCTATATTTAATGCCCGTATACGTCTGTCCGTCTGTCACCAAAATGGCTGCCGATATCCCTTAACCAGGGGTTGTTTAATCGAAAATCTTTTTATTGATTAAAATATATTCAAAAATATAATTTATCCTTAAATAATTAATTATTTTAATTTACTAACCTTAATTAAAAAATCAATTAAGTGATTAAAATGAATGCATTATTTAAA
>JASGCC010002340.1:0-29012 GCA_030067915.1 Hydractinia echinata
CACGTGCCAGACAGGTGGCCATCGGTCTAGTCTTTCAGTCTCAATGGACTACGATGTATTAAGTCGTTTTTCCTGAGCGCTCAGGCCCTTAGAACGCTTCTAAACTACTGGACAGGCCTCTAAGCCTGTAATATGGCCTTTTACAGCCTAATAAAGAGTCTACACGTAAATCACGTGGTTCCACGTGCCCAGACAGGTGGCCATCGGTCTAGTCCTTTCAGTCTCAATGGACTACGATGTATTAAGTCGTTTTCCTGAGCGCCAGGCCCTTAGAACGCTTCTAACTACGTGGACAGGCCTTCTAAGCCTGTAATATGGCCTTTTACAGCCTAATAAGGAGTCTACACCTAAATCACGCGGTTCCACGTGCCCAGACAGGTGGCCATCGGTCTAGTCCTTTCAGTCTCAATGGACTACGATGTATTAAGTCGTTTTCCTGAGCACCAGGCCCTTAGAACGCTTCTAACTACGTGCACAGGCCTTCTAAGCCTGTAATATGGCCTTTTACAGCCTAATAAAGAGCCTACACCTAAATCACGCGGTTCCACGTGCCCAGACAGGTGGCCATCGGTCTAGTCCTTTCAGTCTCAATGGACTACGATGTATTAAGTCGTTTTCCTGAGCCCAGGCCCTTAGAACGCTTCTAACTACGTGCACAGGCCTTCTAAGCCTGTAATATGGCCTTTTACAGCCTAATAAAGAGCCTACACCTAAATCACGCGGTTCCACGTGCCCAGACAGGTGGCCATCGGTCTAGTCCTTTCAGTCTCAATGGACTACGATGTATTAAGTCGTTTTCCTGAGCACCAGGCCCTTAGAACGCTTCTAACTACGTGCACAGGCCTTCTAAGCCTGTAATATGGCCTTTTACAGCCTAATAAAGAGCCTACACCTAAATCACGCGGTTCCACGTGCCCAGACAGGTGGCCATCGGTCTAGTCCTTTCAGTCTCAATGGACTACGATGTATTAAGTCGTTTTCCTGAGCGCCAGGCCCTTAGAACGCTTCTAACTACGTGCACAGGCCTTCTAAGCCTGTAATATGGCCTTTTACAGCCTAATAAAGAGTCTACACCTAAATCACGCGGTTCCACGTGCCCAGACAGGTGGCCATCGGTCTAGTCCTTTCAGTCTCAATGGACTACGATGTATTAAGTCGTTTTCCTGAGCACCAGGCCCTTAGAACGCTTCTAACTACGTGCACAGGCCTTCTAAGCCTGTAATATGGCCTTTTACAGCCTAATAAAGAGCCTACACGTAAATCACGTGGTTCCACGTGCCCAGACAGGTGGCCATCGGTCTAGTCCTTTCAGTCTCAATGGACTACGATGTATTAAGTCGTTTTCCTGAGCGCCAGGCCCTTAGAACGCTTCTAACTACGTGCACAGGCCTTCTAAGCCTGTAATATGGCCTTTTACAGCCTAATAAAGAGCCTACACGTAAATCACGTGGTTCCACGTGCCCAGACAGGTGGCCATCGGTCTAGTCCTTTCAGTCTCAATGGACTACGATGTATTAAGTCGTTTTCCTGAGCACCAGGCCCTTAGAACGCTTCTAACTACGTGCACAGGCCTTCTAAGCCTGTAATATGGCCTTTTACAGCCTAATAAAGAGTCTACACGTAAATCACGTGGTTCCACGTGCCCAGACAGGTGGCCATCGGTCTAGTCCTTTCAGTCTCAATGGACTACGATGTATTAAGTCGTTTTCCTGAGCACCAGGCCCTTAGAACGCTTCTAACTACGTGCACAGGCCTTCTAAGCCTGTAATATGGCCTTTTACAGCCTAATAAAGAGTCTACACGTAAATCACGTGGTTCCACGTGCCCAGACAGGTGGCCATCGGTCTAGTCCTTTCAGTCTCAATGGACTACGATGTATTAAGTCGTTTTCCTGAGCGCCAGGCCCTTAGAACGCTTCTAACTACGTGCACAGGCCTTCTAAGCCTGTAATATGGCCTTTTACAGCCTAATAAAGAGTCTACACCTAAATCACGCGGTTCCACGTGCCCAGACAGGTGGCCATCGGTCTAGTCCTTTCAGTCTCAATGGACTACGATGTATTAAGTCGTTTTCCTGAGCACCAGGCCCTTAGAACGCTTCTAACTACGTGCACAGGCCTTCTAAGCCTGTAATATGGCCTTTTACAGCCTAATAAAGAGTCTACACGTAAATCACGTGGTTCCACGTGCCCAGACAGGTGGCCATCGGTCTAGTCCTTTCAGTCTCAATGGACTACGATGTATTAAGTCGTTTTCCTGAGCGCCAGGCCCTTAGAACGCTTCTAACTACGTGCACAGGCCTTCTAAGCCTGTAATATGGCCTTTTACAGCCTAATAAAGAGCCTACACGTAAATCACGCGGTTCCACGTGCCCAGACAGGTGGCCATCGGTCTAGTCCTTTCAGTCTCAATGGACTACGATGTATTAAGTCGTTTTCCTGAGCACCAGGCCCTTAGAACGCTTCTAACTACGTGCACAGGCCTTCTAAGCCTGTAATATGGCCTTTTACAGCCTAATAAAGAGCCTACACGTAAATCACGTGGTTCCACGTGCCCAGACAGGTGGCCATCGGTCTAGTCCTTTCAGTCTCAATGGACTACGATGTATTAAGTCGTTTTCCTGAGCGCCAGGCCCTTAGAACGCTTCTAACTACGTGCACAGGCCTTCTAAGCCTGTAATATGGCCTTTTACAGCCTAATAAAGAGTCTACACCTAAATCACGTGGTTCCACGTGCCCAGACAGGTGGCCATCGGTCTAGTCCTTTCAGTCTCAATGGACTACGATGTATTAAGTCGTTTTCCTGAGCACCAGGCCCTTAGAACGCTTCTAACTACGTGCACAGGCCTTCTAAGCCTGTAATATGGCCTTTTACAGCCTAATAAAGAGCCTACACGTAAATCACGTGGTTCCACGTGCCCAGACAGGTGGCCATCGGTCTAGTCCTTTCAGTCTCAATGGACTACGATGTATTAAGTCGTTTTCCTGAGCGCCAGGCCCTTAGAACGCTTCTAACTACGTGCACAGGCCTTCTAAGCCTGTAATATGGCCTTTTACAGCCTAATAAAGAGTCTACACCTAAATCACGCGGTTCCACGTGCCCAGACAGGTGGCCATCGGTCTAGTCCTTTCAGTCTCAATGGACTACGATGTATTAAGTCGTTTTCCTGAGCGCCAGGCCCTTAGAACGCTTCTAACTACGTGCACAGGCCTTCTAAGCCTGTAATATGGCCTTTTACAGCCTAATAAAGAGCCTACACCTAAATCACGTGGTTCCACGTGCCCAGACAGGTGGCCATCGGTCTAGTCCTTTCAGTCTCAATGGACTACGATGTATTAAGTCGTTTTCCTGAGCGCCAGGCCCTTAGAACGCTTCTAACTACGTGCACAGGCCTTCTAAGCCTGTAATATGGCCTTTTACAGCCTAATAAAGAGCCTACACCTAAATCACGCGGTTCCACGTGCCCAGACAGGTGGCCATCGGTCTAGTCCTTTCAGTCTCAATGGACTACGATGTATTAAGTCGTTTTCCTGAGCACCAGGCCCTTAGAACGCTTCTAACTACGTGCACAGGCCTTCTAAGCCTGTAATATGGCCTTTTACAGCCTAATAAAGAGTCTACACGTAAATCACGTGGTTCCACGTGCCCAGACAGGTGGCCATCGGTCTAGTCCTTTCAGTCTCAATGGACTACGATGTATTAAGTCGTTTTCCTGAGCGCCAGGCCCTTAGAACGCTTCTAACTACGTGCACAGGCCTTCTAAGCCTGTAATATGGCCTTTTACAGCCTAATAAAGAGTCTACACCTAAATCACGTGGTTCCACGTGCCCAGACAGGTGGCCATCGGTCTAGTCCTTTCAGTCTCAATGGACTACGATGTATTAAGTCGTTTTCCTGAGCGCCAGGCCCTTAGAACGCTTCTAACTACGTGCACAGGCCTTCTAAGCCTGTAATATGGCCTTTTACAGCCTAATAAAGAGTCTACACCTAAATCACGCGGTTCCACGTGCCCAGACAGGTGGCCATCGGTCTAGTCCTTTCAGTCTCAATGGACTACGATGTATTAAGTCGTTTTCCTGAGCACCAGGCCCTTAGAACGCTTCTAACTACGTGCACAGGCCTTCTAAGCCTGTAATATGGCCTTTTACAGCCTAATAAAGAGCCTACACGTAAATCACGCGGTTCCACGTGCCCAGACAGGTGGCCATCGGTCTAGTCCTTTCAGTCTCAATGGACTACGATGTATTAAGTCGTTTTCCTGAGCGCCAGGCCCTTAGAACGCTTCTAACTACGTGCACAGGCCTTCTAAGCCTGTAATATGGCCTTTTACAGCCTAATAAAGAGCCTACACGTAAATCACGCGGTTCCACGTGCCCAGACAGGTGGCCATCGGTCTAGTCCTTTCAGTCTCAATGGACTACGATGTATTAAGTCGTTTTCCTGAGCGCCAGGCCCTTAGAACGCTTCTAACTACGTGCACAGGCCTTCTAAGCCTGTAATATGGCCTTTTACAGCCTAATAAAGAGCCTACACCTAAATCACGCGGTTCCACGTGCCCAGACAGGTGGCCATCGGTCTAGTCCTTTCAGTCTCAATGGACTACGATGTATTAAGTCGTTTTCCTGAGCGCCAGGCCCTTAGAACGCTTCTAACTACGTGCACAGGCCTTCTAAGCCTGTAATATGGCCTTTTACAGCCTAATAAAGAGTCTACACCTAAATCACGTGGTTCCACGTGCCCAGACAGGTGGCCATCGGTCTAGTCCTTTCAGTCTCAATGGACTACGATGTATTAAGTCGTTTTCCTGAGCGCCAGGCCCTTAGAACGCTTCTAACTACGTGCACAGGCCTTCTAAGCCTGTAATATGGCCTTTTACAGCCTAATAAGGAGTCTACACCTAAATCACGCGGTTCCACGTGCCCAGACAGGTGGCCATCGGTCTAGTCCTTTCAGTCTCAATGGACTACGATGTATTAAGTCGTTTTCCTGAGCGCCAGGCCCTTAGAACGCTTCTAACTACGTGCACAGGCCTTCTAAGCCTGTAATATGGCCTTTTACAGCCTAATAAAGAGTCTACACGTAAATCACGTGGTTCCACGTGCCCAGACAGGTGGCCATCGGTCTAGTCCTTTCAGTCTCAATGGACTACGATGTATTAAGTCGTTTTCCTGAGCACCAGGCCCTTAGAACGCTTCTAACTACGTGCACAGGCCTTCTAAGCCTGTAATATGGCCTTTTACAGCCTAATAAAGAGCCTACACGTAAATCACGTGGTTCCACGTGCCCAGACAGGTGGCCATCGGTCTAGTCCTTTCAGTCTCAATGGACTACGATGTATTAAGTCGTTTTCCTGAGCACCAGGCCCTTAGAACGCTTCTAACTACGTGCACAGGCCTTCTAAGCCTGTAATATGGCCTTTTACAGCCTAATAAAGAGCCTACACCTAAATCACGCGGTTCCACGTGCCCAGACAGGTGGCCATCGGTCTAGTCCTTTCAGTCTCAATGGACTACGATGTATTAAGTCGTTTTCCTGAGCACCAGGCCCTTAGAACGCTTCTAACTACGTGCACAGGCCTTCTAAGCCTGTAATATGGCCTTTTACAGCCTAATAAAGAGCCTACACGTAAATCACGTGGTTCCACGTGCCCAGACAGGTGGCCATCGGTCTAGTCCTTTCAGTCTCAATGGACTACGATGTATTAAGTCGTTTTCCTGAGCGCCAGGCCCTTAGAACGCTTCTAACTACGTGGACAGGCCTTCTAAGCCTGTAATATGGCCTTTTACAGCCTAATAAGGAGTCTACACCTAAATCACGCGGTTCCACGTGCCCAGACAGGTGGCCATCGGTCTAGTCCTTTCAGTCTCAATGGACTACGATGTATTAAGTCGTTTTCCTGAGCGCCAGGCCCTTAGAACGCTTCTAACTACGTGCACAGGCCTTCTAAGCCTGTAATATGGCCTTTTACAGCCTAATAAAGAGTCTACACCTAAATCACGCGGTTCCACGTGCCCAGACAGGTGGCCATCGGTCTAGTCCTTTCAGTCTCAATGGACTACGATGTATTAAGTCGTTTTCCTGAGCGCCAGGCCCTTAGAACGCTTCTAACTACGTGCACAGGCCTTCTAAGCCTGTAATATGGCCTTTTACAGCCTAATAAAGAGCCTACACGTAAATCACGCGGTTCCACGTGCCCAGACAGGTGGCCATCGGTCTAGTCCTTTCAGTCTCAATGGACTACGATGTATTAAGTCGTTTTCCTGAGCACCAGGCCCTTAGAACGCTTCTAACTACGTGCACAGGCCTTCTAAGCCTGTAATATGGCCTTTTACAGCCTAATAAAGAGCCTACACGTAAATCACGTGGTTCCACGTGCCCAGACAGGTGGCCATCGGTCTAGTCCTTTCAGTCTCAATGGACTACGATGTATTAAGTCGTTTTCCTGAGCGCCAGGCCCTTAGAACGCTTCTAACTACGTGGACAGGCCTTCTAAGCCTGTAATATGGCCTTTTACAGCCTAATAAGGAGTCTACACCTAAATCACGCGGTTCCACGTGCCCAGACAGGTGGCCATCGGTCTAGTCCTTTCAGTCTCAATGGACTACGATGTATTAAGTCGTTTTCCTGAGCGCCAGGCCCTTAGAACGCTTCTAACTACGTGCACAGGCCTTCTAAGCCTGTAATATGGCCTTTTACAGCCTAATAAAGAGTCTACACGTAAATCACGTGGTTCCACGTGCCCAGACAGGTGGCCATCGGTCTAGTCCTTTCAGTCTCAATGGACTACGATGTATTAAGTCGTTTTCCTGAGCACCAGGCCCTTAGAACGCTTCTAACTACGTGCACAGGCCTTCTAAGCCTGTAATATGGCCTTTTACAGCCTAATAAAGAGCCTACACGTAAATCACGCGGTTCCACGTGCCCAGACAGGTGGCCATCGGTCTAGTCCTTTCAGTCTCAATGGACTACGATGTATTAAGTCGTTTTCCTGAGCGCCAGGCCCTTAGAACGCTTCTAACTACGTGCACAGGCCTTCTAAGCCTGTAATATGGCCTTTTACAGCCTAATAAAGAGTCTACACCTAAATCACGCGGTTCCACGTGCCCAGACAGGTGGCCATCGGTCTAGTCCTTTCAGTCTCAATGGACTACGATGTATTAAGTCGTTTTCCTGAGCGCCAGGCCCTTAGAACGCTTCTAACTACGTGCACAGGCCTTCTAAGCCTGTAATATGGCCTTTTACAGCCTAATAAAGAGTCTACACCTAAATCACGCGGTTCCACGTGCCCAGACAGGTGGCCATCGGTCTAGTCCTTTCAGTCTCAATGGACTACGATGTATTAAGTCGTTTTCCTGAGCACCAGGCCCTTAGAACGCTTCTAACTACGTGCACAGGCCTTCTAAGCCTGTAATATGGCCTTTTACAGCCTAATAAAGAGTCTACACGTAAATCACGTGGTTCCACGTGCCCAGACAGGTGGCCATCGGTCTAGTCCTTTCAGTCTCAATGGACTACGATGTATTAAGTCGTTTTCCTGAGCGCCAGGCCCTTAGAACGCTTCTAACTACGTGCACAGGCCTTCTAAGCCTGTAATATGGCCTTTTACAGCCTAATAAAGAGTCTACACGTAAATCACGTGGTTCCACGTGCCCAGACAGGTGGCCATCGGTCTAGTCCTTTCAGTCTCAATGGACTACGATGTATTAAGTCGTTTTCCTGAGCGCCAGGCCCTTAGAACGCTTCTAACTACGTGCACAGGCCTTCTAAGCCTGTAATATGGCCTTTTACAGCCTAATAAAGAGCCTACACGTAAATCACGTGGTTCCACGTGCCCAGACAGGTGGCCATCGGTCTAGTCCTTTCAGTCTCAATGGACTACGATGTATTAAGTCGTTTTCCTGAGCACCAGGCCCTTAGAACGCTTCTAACTACGTGCACAGGCCTTCTAAGCCTGTAATATGGCCTTTTACAGCCTAATAAAGAGTCTACACCTAAATCACGTGGTTCCACGTGCCCAGACAGGTGGCCATCGGTCTAGTCCTTTCAGTCTCAATGGACTACGATGTATTAAGTCGTTTTCCTGAGCGCCAGGCCCTTAGAACGCTTCTAACTACGTGCACAGGCCTTCTAAGCCTGTAATATGGCCTTTTACAGCCTAATAAAGAGTCTACACCTAAATCACGCGGTTCCACGTGCCCAGACAGGTGGCCATCGGTCTAGTCCTTTCAGTCTCAATGGACTACGATGTATTAAGTCGTTTTCCTGAGCGCCAGGCCCTTAGAACGCTTCTAACTACGTGCACAGGCCTTCTAAGCCTGTAATATGGCCTTTTACAGCCTAATAAAGAGTCTACACGTAAATCACGTGGTTCCACGTGCCCAGACAGGTGGCCATCGGTCTAGTCCTTTCAGTCTCAATGGACTACGATGTATTAAGTCGTTTTCCTGAGCACCAGGCCCTTAGAACGCTTCTAACTACGTGCACAGGCCTTCTAAGCCTGTAATATGGCCTTTTACAGCCTAATAAAGAGTCTACACGTAAATCACGTGGTTCCACGTGCCCAGACAGGTGGCCATCGGTCTAGTCCTTTCAGTCTCAATGGACTACGATGTATTAAGTCGTTTTCCTGAGCGCCAGGCCCTTAGAACGCTTCTAACTACGTGCACAGGCCTTCTAAGCCTGTAATATGGCCTTTTACAGCCTAATAAAGAGTCTACACCTAAATCACGCGGTTCCACGTGCCCAGACAGGTGGCCATCGGTCTAGTCCTTTCAGTCTCAATGGACTACGATGTATTAAGTCGTTTTCCTGAGCACCAGGCCCTTAGAACGCTTCTAACTACGTGCACAGGCCTTCTAAGCCTGTAATATGGCCTTTTACAGCCTAATAAAGAGTCTACACGTAAATCACGTGGTTCCACGTGCCCAGACAGGTGGCCATCGGTCTAGTCCTTTCAGTCTCAATGGACTACGATGTATTAAGTCGTTTTCCTGAGCGCCAGGCCCTTAGAACGCTTCTAACTACGTGCACAGGCCTTCTAAGCCTGTAATATGGCCTTTTACAGCCTAATAAAGAGTCTACACCTAAATCACGCGGTTCCACGTGCCCAGACAGGTGGCCATCGGTCTAGTCCTTTCAGTCTCAATGGACTACGATGTATTAAGTCGTTTTCCTGAGCGCCAGGCCCTTAGAACGCTTCTAACTACGTGCACAGGCCTTCTAAGCCTGTAATATGGCCTTTTACAGCCTAATAAAGAGCCTACACCTAAATCACGCGGTTCCACGTGCCCAGACAGGTGGCCATCGGTCTAGTCCTTTCAGTCTCAATGGACTACGATGTATTAAGTCGTTTTCCTGAGCACCAGGCCCTTAGAACGCTTCTAACTACGTGCACAGGCCTTCTAAGCCTGTAATATGGCCTTTTACAGCCTAATAAAGAGTCTACACGTAAATCACGTGGTTCCACGTGCCCAGACAGGTGGCCATCGGTCTAGTCCTTTCAGTCTCAATGGACTACGATGTATTAAGTCGTTTTCCTGAGCGCCAGGCCCTTAGAACGCTTCTAACTACGTGCACAGGCCTTCTAAGCCTGTAATATGGCCTTTTACAGCCTAATAAAGAGCCTACACGTAAATCACGTGGTTCCACGTGCCCAGACAGGTGGCCATCGGTCTAGTCCTTTCAGTCTCAATGGACTACGATGTATTAAGTCGTTTTCCTGAGCGCCAGGCCCTTAGAACGCTTCTAACTACGTGCACAGGCCTTCTAAGCCTGTAATATGGCCTTTTACAGCCTAATAAAGAGTCTACACGTAAATCACGTGGTTCCACGTGCCCAGACAGGTGGCCATCGGTCTAGTCCTTTCAGTCTCAATGGACTACGATGTATTAAGTCGTTTTCCTGAGCGCCAGGCCCTTAGAACGCTTCTAACTACGTGCACAGGCCTTCTAAGCCTGTAATATGGCCTTTTACAGCCTAATAAAGAGTCTACACCTAAATCACGCGGTTCCACGTGCCCAGACAGGTGGCCATCGGTCTAGTCCTTTCAGTCTCAATGGACTACGATGTATTAAGTCGTTTTCCTGAGCGCCAGGCCCTTAGAACGCTTCTAACTACGTGCACAGGCCTTCTAAGCCTGTAATATGGCCTTTTACAGCCTAATAAAGAGTCTACACCTAAATCACGCGGTTCCACGTGCCCAGACAGGTGGCCATCGGTCTAGTCCTTTCAGTCTCAATGGACTACGATGTATTAAGTCGTTTTCCTGAGCGCCAGGCCCTTAGAACGCTTCTAACTACGTGCACAGGCCTTCTAAGCCTGTAATATGGCCTTTTACAGCCTAATAAAGAGTCTACACGTAAATCACGTGGTTCCACGTGCCCAGACAGGTGGCCATCGGTCTAGTCCTTTCAGTCTCAATGGACTACGATGTATTAAGTCGTTTTCCTGAGCACCAGGCCCTTAGAACGCTTCTAACTACGTGCACAGGCCTTCTAAGCCTGTAATATGGCCTTTTACAGCCTAATAAAGAGTCTACACGTAAATCACGTGGTTCCACGTGCCCAGACAGGTGGCCATCGGTCTAGTCCTTTCAGTCTCAATGGACTACGATGTATTAAGTCGTTTTCCTGAGCGCCAGGCCCTTAGAACGCTTCTAACTACGTGCACAGGCCTTCTAAGCCTGTAATATGGCCTTTTACAGCCTAATAAAGAGTCTACACGTAAATCACGCGGTTCCACGTGCCCAGACAGGTGGCCATCGGTCTAGTCCTTTCAGTCTCAATGGACTACGATGTATTAAGTCGTTTTCCTGAGCACCAGGCCCTTAGAACGCTTCTAACTACGTGCACAGGCCTTCTAAGCCTGTAATATGGCCTTTTACAGCCTAATAAAGAGTCTACACCTAAATCACGCGGTTCCACGTGCCCAGACAGGTGGCCATCGGTCTAGTCCTTTCAGTCTCAATGGACTACGATGTATTAAGTCGTTTTCCTGAGCGCCAGGCCCTTAGAACGCTTCTAACTACGTGCACAGGCCTTCTAAGCCTGTAATATGGCCTTTTACAGCCTAATAAAGAGCCTACACGTAAATCACGCGGTTCCACGTGCCCAGACAGGTGGCCATCGGTCTAGTCCTTTCAGTCTCAATGGACTACGATGTATTAAGTCGTTTTCCTGAGCGCCAGGCCCTTAGAACGCTTCTAACTACGTGCACAGGCCTTCTAAGCCTGTAATATGGCCTTTTACAGCCTAATAAAGAGTCTACACGTAAATCACGCGGTTCCACGTGCCCAGACAGGTGGCCATCGGTCTAGTCCTTTCAGTCTCAATGGACTACGATGTATTAAGTCGTTTTCCTGAGCGCCAGGCCCTTAGAACGCTTCTAACTACGTGCACAGGCCTTCTAAGCCTGTAATATGGCCTTTTACAGCCTAATAAAGAGTCTACACCTAAATCACGCGGTTCCACGTGCCCAGACAGGTGGCCATCGGTCTAGTCCTTTCAGTCTCAATGGACTACGATGTATTAAGTCGTTTTCCTGAGCGCCAGGCCCTTAGAACGCTTCTAACTACGTGCACAGGCCTTCTAAGCCTGTAATATGGCCTTTTACAGCCTAATAAAGAGTCTACACGTAAATCACGTGGTTCCACGTGCCCAGACAGGTGGCCATCGGTCTAGTCCTTTCAGTCTCAATGGACTACGATGTATTAAGTCGTTTTCCTGAGCGCCAGGCCCTTAGAACGCTTCTAACTACGTGCACAGGCCTTCTAAGCCTGTAATATGGCCTTTTACAGCCTAATAAAGAGTCTACACCTAAATCACGCGGTTCCACGTGCCCAGACAGGTGGCCATCGGTCTAGTCCTTTCAGTCTCAATGGACTACGATGTATTAAGTCGTTTTCCTGAGCACCAGGCCCTTAGAACGCTTCTAACTACGTGCACAGGCCTTCTAAGCCTGTAATATGGCCTTTTACAGCCTAATAAAGAGTCTACACGTAAATCACGTGGTTCCACGTGCCCAGACAGGTGGCCATCGGTCTAGTCCTTTCAGTCTCAATGGACTACGATGTATTAAGTCGTTTTCCTGAGCGCCAGGCCCTTAGAACGCTTCTAACTACGTGCACAGGCCTTCTAAGCCTGTAATATGGCCTTTTACAGCCTAATAAGAGTCTACACCTAAATCACGCGGTTCCACGTGCCCAGACAGGTGGCCATCGGTCTAGTCCTTTCAGTCTCAATGGACTACGATGTATTAAGTCGTTTTCCTGAGCGCCAGGCCCTTAGAACGCTTCTAACTACGTGCACAGGCCTTCTAAGCCTGTAATATGGCCTTTTACAGCCTAATAAAGAGTCTACACGTAAATCACGTGGTTCCACGTGCCCAGACAGGTGGCCATCGGTCTAGTCCTTTCAGTCTCAATGGACTACGATGTATTAAGTCGTTTTCCTGAGCGCCAGGCCCTTAGAACGCTTCTAACTACGTGCACAGGCCTTCTAAGCCTGTAATATGGCCTTTTACAGCCTAATAAAGAGTCTACACGTAAATCACGCGGTTCCACGTGCCCAGACAGGTGGCCATCGGTCTAGTCCTTTCAGTCTCAATGGACTACGATGTATTAAGTCGTTTTCCTGAGCGCCAGGCCCTTAGAACGCTTCTAACTACGTGCACAGGCCTTCTAAGCCTGTAATATGGCCTTTTACAGCCTAATAAAGAGTCTACACGTAAATCACGTGGTTCCACGTGCCCAGACAGGTGGCCATCGGTCTAGTCCTTTCAGTCTCAATGGACTACGATGTATTAAGTCGTTTTCCTGAGCGCCAGGCCCTTAGAACGCTTCTAACTACGTGCACAGGCCTTCTAAGCCTGTAATATGGCCTTTTACAGCCTAATAAAGAGTCTACACGTAAATCACGCGGTTCCACGTGCCCAGACAGGTGGCCATCGGTCTAGTCCTTTCAGTCTCAATGGACTACGATGTATTAAGTCGTTTTCCTGAGCGCCAGGCCCTTAGAACGCTTCTAACTACGTGCACAGGCCTTCTAAGCCTGTAATATGGCCTTTTACAGCCTAATAAAGAGTCTACACGTAAATCACGTGGTTCCACGTGCCCAGACAGGTGGCCATCGGTCTAGTCCTTTCAGTCTCAATGGACTACGATGTATTAAGTCGTTTTCCTGAGCGCCAGGCCCTTAGAACGCTTCTAACTACGTGCACAGGCCTTCTAAGCCTGTAATATGGCCTTTTACAGCCTAATAAAGAGTCTACACCTAAATCACGCGGTTCCACGTGCCCAGACAGGTGGCCATCGGTCTAGTCCTTTCAGTCTCAATGGACTACGATGTATTAAGTCGTTTTCCTGAGCGCCAGGCCCTTAGAACGCTTCTAACTACGTGCACAGGCCTTCTAAGCCTGTAATATGGCCTTTTACAGCCTAATAAAGAGCCTACACGTAAATCACGCGGTTCCACGTGCCCAGACAGGTGGCCATCGGTCTAGTCCTTTCAGTCTCAATGGACTACGATGTATTAAGTCGTTTTCCTGAGCACCAGGCCCTTAGAACGCTTCTAACTACGTGCACAGGCCTTCTAAGCCTGTAATATGGCCTTTTACAGCCTAATAAAGAGTCTACACCTAAATCACGCGGTTCCACGTGCCCAGACAGGTGGCCATCGGTCTAGTCCTTTCAGTCTCAATGGACTACGATGTATTAAGTCGTTTTCCTGAGCACCAGGCCCTTAGAACGCTTCTAACTACGTGCACAGGCCTTCTAAGCCTGTAATATGGCCTTTTACAGCCTAATAAAGAGTCTACACGTAAATCACGCGGTTCCACGTGCCCAGACAGGTGGCCATCGGTCTAGTCCTTTCAGTCTCAATGGACTACGATGTATTAAGTCGTTTTCCTGAGCGCCAGGCCCTTAGAACGCTTCTAACTACGTGCACAGGCCTTCTAAGCCTGTAATATGGCCTTTTACAGCCTAATAAAGAGTCTACACCTAAATCACGCGGTTCCACGTGCCCAGACAGGTGGCCATCGGTCTAGTCCTTTCAGTCTCAATGGACTACGATGTATTAAGTCGTTTTCCTGAGCACCAGGCCCTTAGAACGCTTCTAACTACGTGCACAGGCCTTCTAAGCCTGTAATATGGCCTTTTACAGCCTAATAAAGAGTCTACACGTAAATCACGTGGTTCCACGTGCCCAGACAGGTGGCCATCGGTCTAGTCCTTTCAGTCTCAATGGACTACGATGTATTAAGTCGTTTTCCTGAGCGCCAGGCCCTTAGAACGCTTCTAACTACGTGCACAGGCCTTCTAAGCCTGTAATATGGCCTTTTACAGCCTAATAAAGAGTCTACACGTAAATCACGTGGTTCCACGTGCCCAGACAGGTGGCCATCGGTCTAGTCCTTTCAGTCTCAATGGACTACGATGTATTAAGTCGTTTTCCTGAGCGCCAGGCCCTTAGAACGCTTCTAACTACGTGCACAGGCCTTCTAAGCCTGTAATATGGCCTTTTACAGCCTAATAAAGAGTCTACACCTAAATCACGCGGTTCCACGTGCCCAGACAGGTGGCCATCGGTCTAGTCCTTTCAGTCTCAATGGACTACGATGTATTAAGTCGTTTTCCTGAGCACCAGGCCCTTAGAACGCTTCTAACTACGTGCACAGGCCTTCTAAGCCTGTAATATGGCCTTTTACAGCCTAATAAAGAGCCTACACGTAAATCACGCGGTTCCACGTGCCCAGACAGGTGGCCATCGGTCTAGTCCTTTCAGTCTCAATGGACTACGATGTATTAAGTCGTTTTCCTGAGCACCAGGCCCTTAGAACGCTTCTAACTACGTGCACAGGCCTTCTAAGCCTGTAATATGGCCTTTTACAGCCTAATAAAGAGCCTACACGTAAATCACGTGGTTCCACGTGCCCAGACAGGTGGCCATCGGTCTAGTCCTTTCAGTCTCAATGGACTACGATGTATTAAGTCGTTTTCCTGAGCGCCAGGCCCTTAGAACGCTTCTAACTACGTGGACAGGCCTTCTAAGCCTGTAATATGGCCTTTTACAGCCTAATAAGGAGTCTACACCTAAATCACGCGGTTCCACGTGCCCAGACAGGTGGCCATCGGTCTAGTCCTTTCAGTCTCAATGGACTACGATGTATTAAGTCGTTTTCCTGAGCACCAGGCCCTTAGAACGCTTCTAACTACGTGCACAGGCCATCTAAGCCTGTAATATGGCCTTTTACAGCCTAATAAAGAGCCTACACGTAAATCACGTGGTTCCACGTGCCCAGACAGGTGGCCATCGGTCTAGTCCTTTCAGTCTCAATGGACTACGATGTATTAAGTCGTTTTCCTGAGCGCCAGGCCCTTAGAACGCTTCTAACTACGTGGACAGGCCTTCTAAGCCTGTAATATGGCCTTTTACAGCCTAATAAAGAGTCTACACGTAAATCACGTGGTTCCACGTGCCCAGACAGGTGGCCATTGGTCTAGTCCTTTCAGTCTCAATGGACTACGATGTATTAAGTCGTTTTCCTGAGCGCCAGGCCCTTAGAACGCTTCTAACTACGTGCACAGGCCTTCTAAGTGAAAAATAATACGAAATTTTGGTTCTTTTTAGTGTAGTATATAGTCGACTCCAAATTCAAAACTAAAAAACTTAAAATACAAAAACACGAAATACAAACCGGCAACATAAATTAACATAATTAGTATAATTTATACTAAATATTAAACATTCCCCCCCCCGAAATATTAGCAGGGGCAATATTTCCTAAATCCAAAAACAAAAGAGGACTGTAAATAACAAAAAAAATCACATGTTTATATACATCAATGTCTGACTAGTTTCACATCTCTTCGTCGTATCTCTCCTATTATTTTCGCATTTCTTTGAGGTCGTACCTCAACATCGACTTTGTTTTCGCGTTCACGTAAACATTCGACAGAATATAATTTGTTCACAGGTCTCTTCAACTCTGAGGTCTGGGTTTTAACTAAAGCTCCTCGAATTTGTCCATCACGTCCTTTATAAAGGTCGATAACTTTACCGATTTTCCAAAGCGACTTCGGTACTTTCTCTTCATGAATTAGAACAACGTCATTCAACTTAATTTGCGGGTTGTCCTTACTGTTATGAAGCGATCGGTGTGACTCTCTTAAGTTTACTACGTACTCCTTGCGCCAACGATTCCAAAAGTGTTCAATGATCTGACTTATTTTGGTGCTGTGGTGGGCAAGGTTCAATTCTTCGTGTGATTTAAGGGTGGTTGAATTAGAAGACAAGTTAAGTCTACGTCCAAAAAGCATATGGTTTGGCGACAAACAACTTTCAAACTCGGTAGGATACTCGTACGTGAGTGGACGATTGTTTAATATGCACTCGATCTCATACAAAACTGTTTGCATCTCTTCAAATGAGAGTTTAGTCGACCTTAAATCCTTTCTTAATAGTTCCTTTGCACTGCGCACAAGTCTTTCGAAAAACCCTCCGTGCCATGGAGCAAGAGGGAGGTTAAAATGCCAATTTATTTTTAGATTTGAAATATAAGTTTGCGTATCACGTGAAACAAAATTACTACCATTGTCTGAGATGATATGATCTGGACAACCACGTCTCGAAATGAATCTTTCGAAAGCTACTAATAAATGATGACGAATCGGGCCTAGGAACTAGATCTAACACCAAAGCTCTGCTCGATGCGCAGGTGTACAAGGTTACCCACGCTTTATTCATAACTGGTCTTTCATTGACATTGTTGTAAATGTTTTTAACGTACAGAGGTCCAAAATTGTCTATTCTCTAGCGTCACTGAGTCTGTACCCTGGTAATGGTGGGGGAATCTCAGGGTAACGAAAAGGTTGTGATTTCAAACGCTTACATAAAAGACACTGGTGTAACAAAATTCGCACTAAACTACGAGCACTTTTGGTCCAATAACTCTGTCGGAATTCGGTAAGTGTTTGTTTTTGAGAAGATGTGTTTTAGCTTACAGTGAATATCCATGATGATTAGCTTAGTTAACGAGTGATCTCGGTCGAGCAGTATAGGCGATATCGTTTCAACGGGTAACGGTGCGTTTACAAGTCGACCCCTGCAACGTAATAAACCTTTTTCGTCGATAAAAAACATAACATCTTTTTCTGTGTTATCATTTGCCAACTTGAATTTCTCCTGGTTGGCTTTCAATAAGAGCTCCTCCGCAGAGACTATTTCACAAGATCGTAGAATTTGCTCCAAAATTCGGTCTTCTTTTTTTCTTTTAATGTTTTTAATGAACCTTAACATCCATGCGGTAATTCTGACCAATCGTGTGAATTTGGAATACTTATCACAATTGATTACATTGTTGATACTAATTATGTCGGTATAATTATGCAACACTACTTGTTTACTTCTTTTCAGCTCATTTGAATGCCCAAGTGATAAATCATGATCTTTTATCTGTGGCAGCTGGTATTCTTTCGCGCACAAAAACGTTGGCCCCTCCCACCAAAGATTGTTTTCGGCCAAATTTAAAGTGGTGATTCCCCATCGAGTGATGAGATCTGCTGGATTTTTTTCAGTATTAACATAATTCCAGTTCCCAGCGTCACTGTTATTTCTAATCTCTTTTAAACGATTTTCAACAAACGGTACGAACTCCTTTTGATGTCGCCTTTATCCATGAGAGAGTGATAGTTGAATCAGTCCAAAATAATATTTTATCGAAAGAAAGTTCTTTCTCCAGCGCGACAACAACAGATTTTACAAGACGAGACAACAACAAATTTCCTAGTAATTCCAAACGCGGCATAGTTATTGATTTTAACGGTGCTACCCTCGATTTAGAAGTTAGTAACTTAACAGTAATTTTCCCAGATCTCCATTCGGACCTAAACGTAAACACAAGCTCCATATCCCTGCTGACTGGCATCACTAAATCCATGCATTTCCCTGTTCACAACTTCATCATCCTCGTCACTATGCTCAATCCTACGACCAACCTCAACAACTCCCACACTCTCCATCTCCTTCAAGATGCTCTCCCAACTCGCCTTCAATTCAACGTCAACATCATCATCCCAACCTAGCTTCCTCTCACATATTTTCTGCATCAAAATTTTCATGCTAATCAAAATTGGTTGAATGAGTCCCACAGGATCGTAGAACGAAGACAAAATCTTTAATATATTTCTCTTAGTAGGTTTTAACGCTTTTGCCGACTCCAATAATTCTGAAAAGTCAAAACATAATTTATCGGTTCTGTTCATTCCAAACAAGTCCAAGAATTTTACCATTAGTTTGGGGAGGCGCGGTTGAGTCGGTGATATGATTTATATAGTTCCGAACATTTTCATTATTTGTGTGCCATTTACCAAGATAAAAATTCCCTTCTATAAATCGGAGTTTAAGCTGTTTAAACAACTTTACAACTTCTTCCTCATTCGCGTGACCGCCAATAAAATCGTCGACGAAAACGACCTCACAACCTTTTGAACAAACAGTGGGTCAAATTCATACTGACTCACGTGATTTCGAAATAGTACCGTTCAAACAAAATGGTGAACTCGTCAATCCAAACACTAAACGGGCGAATCGATTTCTAACGATGGTGGGTTGTTCGGCAAGGATATCGTCAAACCACAAAACCTCAAAAAGTTACGATCTGTTTCTTTGATCGCAATTTGTAGAAATGCTTTTTCTATATCGGCTATCAAAACTATAGGATATGATCTGAATCGCAAGAGGATATCGTACAGTTGCGGCGTTAGCTGAGGACCCTTGTACAGTATGTCGTTTAAGACTGGGCGACTCGTGGTTAATTTTTCGCGGAAAGCGTCAAAAAACTATTCTCATTTTTGTCGTGCTTTTATCGTCACGTTAAAACAGCGCGGTGTGGCAAGTAATGTGTTTCTCCCGGGTGTCCCAACATCGCGTACCGGTTTCAATAATACCCATTTCATTTGTTCCTTAAAAATATTATCGTAATCAACTAGAAGCGACGGGTTGTTTTCAAGCGATTGTGTAATTTTAATAAGGCGCTTTCGGCTGAGTTCAAAATTGTCTGGTAGTAAGGAATGATTTTCTTTAAACGGCAAGGCTAACTCATAACGATTATCTTCATTCTTTTTTATCTTATCAAAACGAGATCATAACAAGATTTTTCATTTTTTGAAATCCCAATACTATCCAATTCCCAAAATTTGTTCAACTGCTTATCAAGAACGTCAGTTTCCCTCTCACAACAATCAACACGCAAGGTTATGAATCAAATTATTTTGTCGATGTTTCGTTTTTTTCACACCCTCTCACAGACTCATGCACTCCGCTCAAAACCCATCCGAATTTTGTTTCTATGGCGACCAAACTACTTTCCACACTCCTGTTAATCTTCCCGGTAACTATATCCCAATACATATCCGACCCGATCAGCAAGTCAATTTCGTTCCCAACTCCGCGAAGAAGCGAAATCAGTCTCTTCAAATCTGTAAATTTTTGTTTTGCCGAATTTACGGGTTGCGATTTAATTGGTAAACAAATTATTGGGACCGAAAGTGCGCTAAATGAAATGGTGTTTTTGTCTCGTGTCACGGCTGATAATTTAACGCGGTCAGCTGTTTTAGAAATAAACATTGCGATTACTGAAAGTAAGAGATATTAATTTCTTCCGTTGATCTCGGTGTTTAAATTCAACATTCTTCGAGCGCGATCAGAGATGTATGTCCTCTGAGAACCCCCATCGAACAAAACCTGAACTTGTACGCTTTGGTCGGTGGTTGGATTTTTGAGCATGACATCCGCGAGTTGCAAAAAACACGTTGTTTGAATTGTTTTGCAACATGGGTTTTGATGCGTAACCTGCGACGGGTTCTTTTTCTGTGCCCGGGGAATCACCCTTTTTCTTGTTTTTTTGAAAACAAAGTGCGGAATTGTGTATACCTCTACAATAAAAACACGGTTTTTTCTTTTGGCATTGATTTTGTTTGTGATTTTCTCTGAAGCACAAAAAACAACGATTTGATTTTTTTAGACACTCCTTTCTAGACGCCACATCCGTAATAACTGGGCACTTGTCAGACCAATGACAACCTTCACAAAATACGCATTTCTGCTTGGGCCTGGATTCAGATAACAAAGACGCGCCAGAAGAGGGCTCATATGAATGCGAAAAATCAAAACGTTTCTTACCCATGTCGTTACTAGGATCCTTTTCTGTTCTGTGTGAGTTAACGGTAGGATTCGGTACGATGCAATTTTCTCTAGCTTTTAACTCGTCATTTATTAGTTCGAGGAGTTTGTTAATATCCCAGACCTCTTGTTTCAGATTCCTGGAAACAGTCAATTTAATTTCGTGCGGCAATCGTTCCATAATGATCGGATTGAGTAAAGAGCCATAGTCCTTTCCTTCAATACCCAAGCTGTTTAAACTTCGTACATGAGATTCTATATCATCGTAGAGTCGTCGAAGAGCTGTTAGGTCGCGATCGTTATAAACTCTTTTCATCTTCAATAATTCGTGCATGTGTGAGTTTATAATTACTTGTGGATTTCCAAATCTGTTGGACAATAGCTTCAATGCTTCCTCGTAATTTTCGTTAGAAAGAGATAATCCAGATATACAATTTAAAGCGTCTCCTTCTAAATAGCACCTCAAATAATTAAATTTCTCAATGTTACTTAGTTGTGACTTATGAATCGAGGCTTCAAAACTTTCATAAAAACCTAACCATTTTGTACAGTCACCAGTAAACTTTGTAATTTCTAACTTGGGCAATCTAACAGTTTCTTTGTGCAAGTTGCTTCTCTCTCTTAAAACAGGCTCAATTTCAACTGTTCTTTTACAAGTTTCCTTTAAATTATTCAAGTGTTTTTGAACCTTTAATTCAAATACATAACAATCATTTAAACTGTCAGTCGCATCATCATCGTTCATAGCTATTTCAAGTATTTCGTCGTAAATATTCTTCACTTGTGTTAATCTCTGGCTGAGTATCGTTTCAGATGCGAGTAATTCTTCTCGAAATTCTTTCCAATTTCCTAACTTACTCTCGTTGTTGTTAATAATTCCACAGACACTACTCACAAGTGCGTTCTTCTTTCTTAACAATCTTTCTAAACTCATCTTATTATCCGGCTCGGTGGACCATGAAAAATAATACGAAATTTTGGTTCTTTTTAGTGTAGTATATAGTCGACTCCAAATTCAAAACTAAAAAACTTAAAATACAAAAACACGAAATACAAACCGGCAACATAAATTAACATAATTAGTATAATTTATACTAAATATTAAACATAAGCCTGTAATATGGCCTTTTACAGCCTAATAAGGAGTCTACACCTAAATCACGCGTTCCACGTGCCCAGACAGGTGGCCATCGGTCTAGTCCTTTCAGTCTCAATGGACTACGATGTATTAAGTCGTTTTCCTGAGCACCAGGCCCTTAGAACGCTTCTAACTACGTGCACAGGCCTTCTAAGCCTGTAATATGGCCTTTTACAGCCTAATAAAGAGCCTACACGTAAATCACGCGGTTCCACGTGCCCAGACAGGTGGCCATCGGTCTAGTCCTTTCAGTCTCAATGGACTACGATGTATTAAGTCGTTTTCCTGAGCACCAGGCCCTTAGAACGCTTCTAACTACGTGCACAGGCCTTCTAAGCCTGTAATATGGCCTTTTACAGCCTAATAAAGAGCCTACACGTAAATCACGTGGTTCCACGTGCCCAGACAGGTGGCCATCGGTCTAGTCCTTTCAGTCTCAATGGACTACGATGTATTAAGTCGTTTTCCTGAGCGCCAGGCCCTTAGAACGCTTCTAACTACGTGACAGGCCTTCTAAGCCTGTAATATGGCCTTTTACAGCCTAATAAGAGTCTACACCTAAATCACGCGGTTCCACGTGCCCAGACAGGTGGCCATCGGTCTAGTCCTTTCAGTCTCAATGGACTACGATGTATTAAGTCGTTTTCCTGAGCGCCAGGCCCTTAGAACGCTTCTAACTACGTGCACAGGCCTTCTAAGCCTGTAATATGGCCTTTTACAGCCTAATAAGAGTCTACACCTAAATCACGCGGTTCCACGTGCCCAGACAGGTGGCCATCGGTCTAGTCCTTTCAGTCTCAATGGACTACGATGTATTAAGTCGTTTTCCTGAGCGCCAGGCCCTTAGAACGCTTCTAACTACGTGCACAGGCCTTCTAAGCCTGTAATATGGCCTTTTACAGCCTAATAAAGAGTCTACACCTAAATCACGCGGTTCCACGTGCCCAGACAGGTGGCCATCGGTCTAGTCCTTTCAGTCTCAATGGACTACGATGTATTAAGTCGTTTTCCTGAGCACCAGGCCCTTAGAACGCTTCTAACTACGTGCACAGGCCTTCTAAGCCTGTAATATGGCCTTTTACAGCCTAATAAAGAGCCTACACCTAAATCACGCGGTTCCACGTGCCCAGACAGGTGGCCATCGGTCTAGTCCTTTCAGTCTCAATGGACTACGATGTATTAAGTCGTTTTCCTGAGCGCCAGGCCCTTAGAACGCTTCTAACTACGTGCACAGGCCTTCTAAGCCTGTAATATGGCCTTTTACAGCCTAATAAAGAGTCTACACGTAAATCACGTGGTTCCACGTGCCCAGACAGGTGGCCATCGGTCTAGTCCTTTCAGTCTCAATGGACTACGATGTATTAAGTCGTTTTCCTGAGCGCCAGGCCCTTAGAACGCTTCTAACTACGTGCACAGGCCTTCTAAGCCTGTAATATGGCCTTTTACAGCCTAATAAGAGTCTACACCTAAATCACGCGGTTCCACGTGCCCAGACAGGTGGCCATCGGTCTAGTCCTTTCAGTCTCAATGGACTACGATGTATTAAGTCGTTTTCCTGAGCCAGGCCCTTAGAACGCTTCTAACTACGTGCACAGGCCTTCTAAGCCTGTAATATGGCCTTTTACAGCCTAATAAAGAGTCTACCTAAATCACGCGGTTCCACGTGCCCAGACAGGTGGCCATCGGTCTAGTCCTTTCAGTCTCAATGGACTACGATGTATTAAGTCGTTTTCCTGAGCACCAGGCCCTTAGAACGCTTCTAACTACGTGCACAGGCCTTCTAAGCCTGTAATATGGCCTTTTACAGCCTAATAAAGAGCCTACACGTAAATCACGCGGTTCCACGTGCCCAGACAGGTGGCCATCGGTCTAGTCCTTTCAGTCTCAATGGACTACGATGTATTAAGTCGTTTTCCTGAGCCAGGCCCTTAGAACGCTTCTAACTACGTGCACAGGCCTTCTAAGCCTGTAATATGGCCTTTTACAGCCTAATAAAGAGCCTACACGTAAATCACGTGGTTCCACGTGCCCAGACAGGTGGCCATCGGTCTAGTCCTTTCAGTCTCAATGGACTACGATGTATTAAGTCGTTTTCCTGAGCGCCAGGCCCTTAGAACGCTTCTAACTACGTGCACAGGCCTTCTAAGCCTGTAATATGGCCTTTTACAGCCTAATAAAGAGTCTACACCTAAATCACGCGGTTCCACGTGCCCAGACAGGTGGCCATCGGTCTAGTCCTTTCAGTCTCAATGGACTACGATGTATTAAGTCGTTTTCCTGAGCCAGGCCCTTAGAACGCTTCTAACTACGTGCACAGGCCTTCTAAGCCTGTAATATGGCCTTTTACAGCCTAATAAAGAGCCTACACTAAATCACGTGGTTCCACGTGCCCAGACAGGTGGCCATCGGTCTAGTCCTTTCAGTCTCAATGGACTACGATGTATTAAGTCGTTTTCCTGAGCGCCAGGCCCTTAGAACGCTTCTAACTACGTGCACAGGCCTTCTAAGCCTGTAATATGGCCTTTTACAGCCTAATAAAGAGTCTACACGTAAATCACGGTTCCACGTGCCCAGACAGGTGGCCATCGGTCTAGTCCTTTCAGTCTCAATGGACTACGATGTATTAAGTCGTTTTCCTGAGCGCCAGGCCCTTAGAACGCTTCTAACTACGTGCACAGGCCTTCTAAGCCTGTAATATGGCCTTTTACAGCCTAATAAAGAGTCTACACCTAAATCACGCGGTTCCACGTGCCCAGACAGGTGGCCATCGGTCTAGTCCTTTCAGTCTCAATGGACTACGATGTATTAAGTCGTTTTCCTGAGCACCAGGCCCTTAGAACGCTTCTAACTACGTGCACAGGCCTTCTAAGCCTGTAATATGGCCTTTTACAGCCTAATAAAGAGTCTACACGTAAATCACGGTTCCACGTGCCCAGACAGGTGGCCATCGGTCTAGTCCTTTCAGTCTCAATGGACTACGATGTATTAAGTCGTTTTCCTGAGCACCAGGCCCTTAGAACGCTTCTAACTACGTGCACAGGCCTTCTAAGCCTGTAATATGGCCTTTTACAGCCTAATAAAGAGCCTACACGTAAATCACGGTTCCACGTGCCCAGACAGGTGGCCATCGGTCTAGTCCTTTCAGTCTCAATGGACTACGATGTATTAAGTCGTTTTCCTGAGCGCCAGGCCCTTAGAACGCTTCTAACTACGTGCACAGGCCTTCTAAGCCTGTAATATGGCCTTTTACAGCCTAATAAAGAGTCTACACCTAAATCACGCGGTTCCACGTGCCCAGACAGGTGGCCATCGGTCTAGTCCTTTCAGTCTCAATGGACTACGATGTATTAAGTCGTTTTCCTGAGCGCCAGGCCCTTAGAACGCTTCTAACTACGTGCACAGGCCTTCTAAGCCTGTAATATGGCCTTTTACAGCCTAATAAAGAGTCTACACCTAAATCACGCGGTTCCACGTGCCCAGACAGGTGGCCATCGGTCTAGTCCTTTCAGTCTCAATGGACTACGATGTATTAAGTCGTTTTCCTGAGCGCCAGGCCCTTAGAACGCTTCTAACTACGTGCACAGGCCTTCTAAGCCTGTAATATGGCCTTTTACAGCCTAATAAAGAGTCTACCTAAATCACGCGGTTCCACGTGCCCAGACAGGTGGCCATCGGTCTAGTCCTTTCAGTCTCAATGGACTACGATGTATTAAGTCGTTTTCCTGAGCCAGGCCCTTAGAACGCTTCTAACTACGTGCACAGGCCTTCTAAGCCTGTAATATGGCCTTTTACAGCCTAATAAAGAGCCTACACTAAATCACGCGGTTCCACGTGCCCAGACAGGTGGCCATCGGTCTAGTCCTTTCAGTCTCAATGGACTACGATGTATTAAGTCGTTTTCCTGAGCGCCAGGCCCTTAGAACGCTTCTAACTACGTGCACAGGCCTTCTAAGCCTGTAATATGGCCTTTTACAGCCTAATAAAGAGTCTACACTAAATCACGCGGTTCCACGTGCCCAGACAGGTGGCCATCGGTCTAGTCCTTTCAGTCTCAATGGACTACGATGTATTAAGTCGTTTTCCTGAGCCCAGGCCCTTAGAACGCTTCTAACTACGTGCACAGGCCTTCTAAGCCTGTAATATGGCCTTTTACAGCCTAATAAAGAGTCTACACTAAATCACGCGGTTCCACGTGCCCAGACAGGTGGCCATCGGTCTAGTCCTTTCAGTCTCAATGGACTACGATGTATTAAGTCGTTTTCCTGAGCGCCAGGCCCTTAGAACGCTTCTAACTACGTGCACAGGCCTTCTAAGCCTGTAATATGGCCTTTTACAGCCTAATAAAGAGTCTACACGTAAATCACGGGTTCCACGTGCCCAGACAGGTGGCCATCGGTCTAGTCCTTTCAGTCTCAATGGACTACGATGTATTAAGTCGTTTTCCTGAGCGCCAGGCCCTTAGAACGCTTCTAACTACGTGCACAGGCCTTCTAAGCCTGTAATATGGCCTTTTACAGCCTAATAAAGAGTCTACACTAAATCACGCGGTTCCACGTGCCCAGACAGGTGGCCATCGGTCTAGTCCTTTCAGTCTCAATGGACTACGATGTATTAAGTCGTTTTCCTGAGCACCAGGCCCTTAGAACGCTTCTAACTACGTGCACAGGCCTTCTAAGCCTGTAATATGGCCTTTTACAGCCTAATAAAGAGTCTACACGTAAATCACGTGGTTCCACGTGCCCAGACAGGTGGCCATCGGTCTAGTCCTTTCAGTCTCAATGGACTACGATGTATTAAGTCGTTTTCCTGAGCGCCAGGCCCTTAGAACGCTTCTAACTACGTGCACAGGCCTTCTAAGCCTGTAATATGGCCTTTTACAGCCTAATAAAGAGTCTACACCTAAATCACGCGGTTCCACGTGCCCAGACAGGTGGCCATCGGTCTAGTCCTTTCAGTCTCAATGGACTACGATGTATTAAGTCGTTTTCCTGAGCACCAGGCCCTTAGAACGCTTCTAACTACGTGCACAGGCCTTCTAAGCCTGTAATATGGCCTTTTACAGCCTAATAAAGAGTCTACACGTAAATCACGCGGTTCCACGTGCCCAGACAGGTGGCCATCGGTCTAGTCCTTTCAGTCTCAATGGACTACGATGTATTAAGTCGTTTTCCTGAGCACCAGGCCCTTAGAACGCTTCTAACTACGTGCACAGGCCTTCTAAGCCTGTAATATGGCCTTTTACAGCCTAATAAAGAGCTACACGTAAATCACGCGGTTCCACGTGCCCAGACAGGTGGCCATCGGTCTAGTCCTTTCAGTCTCAATGGACTACGATGTATTAAGTCGTTTTCCTGAGCACCAGGCCCTTAGAACGCTTCTAACTACGTGCACAGGCCTTCTAAGCCTGTAATATGGCCTTTTACAGCCTAATAAAGAGCCTACACGTAAATCACGTGGTTCCACGTGCCCAGACAGGTGGCCATCGGTCTAGTCCTTTCAGTCTCAATGGACTACGATGTATTAAGTCGTTTTCCTGAGCGCCAGGCCCTTAGAACGCTTCTAACTACGTGCACAGGCCTTCTAAGCCTGTAATATGGCCTTTTACAGCCTAATAAAGAGTCTACCTAAATCACGCGGTTCCACGTGCCCAGACAGGTGGCCATCGGTCTAGTCCTTTCAGTCTCAATGGACTACGATGTATTAAGTCGTTTTCCTGAGCGCCAGGCCCTTAGAACGCTTCTAACTACGTGCACAGGCCTTCTAAGCCTGTAATATGGCCTTTTACAGCCTAATAAAGAGCCTACACTAAATCACGCGGTTCCACGTGCCCAGACAGGTGGCCATCGGTCTAGTCCTTTCAGTCTCAATGGACTACGATGTATTAAGTCGTTTTCCTGAGCGCCAGGCCCTTAGAACGCTTCTAACTACGTGCACAGGCCTTAAGCCTGTAATATGGCCTTTTACAGCCTAATAAAGAGCTACACGTAAATCACGGGTTCCACGTGCCCAGACAGGTGGCCATCGGTCTAGTCCTTTCAGTCTCAATGGACTACGATGTATTAAGTCGTTTTCCTGAGCGCCAGGCCCTTAGAACGCTTCTAACTACGTGCACAGGCCTTCTAAGCCTGTAATATGGCCTTTTACAGCCTAATAAAGAGTCTACACGTAAATCACGGTTCCACGTGCCCAGACAGGTGGCCATCGGTCTAGTCCTTTCAGTCTCAATGGACTACGATGTATTAAGTCGTTTTCCTGAGCGCCAGGCCCTTAGAACGCTTCTAACTACGTGCACAGGCCTTCTAAGCCTGTAATATGGCCTTTTACAGCCTAATAAAGAGCCTACACCTAAATCACGCGGTTCCACGTGCCCAGACAGGTGGCCATCGGTCTAGTCCTTTCAGTCTCAATGGACTACGATGTATTAAGTCGTTTTCCTGAGCCCAGGCCCTTAGAACGCTTCTAACTACGTGCACAGGCCTTCTAAGCCTGTAATATGGCCTTTTACAGCCTAATAAAGAGTCTACACGTAAATCACGTGGTTCCACGTGCCCAGACAGGTGGCCATCGGTCTAGTCCTTTCAGTCTCAATGGACTACGATGTATTAAGTCGTTTTCCTGAGCGCCAGGCCCTTAGAACGCTTCTAACTACGTGCACAGGCCTTCTAAGCCTGTAATATGGCCTTTTACAGCCTAATAAAGAGTCTACACGTAAATCACGTGGTTCCACGTGCCCAGACAGGTGGCCATCGGTCTAGTCCTTTCAGTCTCAATGGACTACGATGTATTAAGTCGTTTTCCTGAGCGCCAGGCCCTTAGAACGCTTCTAACTACGTGCACAGGCCTTCTAAGCCTGTAATATGGCCTTTTACAGCCTAATAAAGAGTCTACACTAAATCACGTGGTTCCACGTGCCCAGACAGGTGGCCATCGGTCTAGTCCTTTCAGTCTCAATGGACTACGATGTATTAAGTCGTTTTCCTGAGCGCCAGGCCCTTAGAACGCTTCTAACTACGTGCACAGGCCTTCTAAGCCTGTAATATGGCCTTTTACAGCCTAATAAAGAGTCTACACTAAATCACGGTTCCACGTGCCCAGACAGGTGGCCATCGGTCTAGTCCTTTCAGTCTCAATGGACTACGATGTATTAAGTCGTTTTCCTGAGCACCAGGCCCTTAGAACGCTTCTAACTACGTGCACAGGCCTTCTAAGCCTGTAATATGGCCTTTTACAGCCTAATAAGAGTCTACCTAAATCACGCGGTTCCACGTGCCCAGACAGGTGGCCATCGGTCTAGTCCTTTCAGTCTCAATGGACTACGATGTATTAAGTCGTTTTCCTGAGCACCAGGCCCTTAGAACGCTTCTAACTACGTGCACAGGCCTTCTAAGCCTGTAATATGGCCTTTTACAGCCTAATAAAGAGCCTACACGTAAATCACGCGGTTCCACGTGCCCAGACAGGTGGCCATCGGTCTAGTCCTTTCAGTCTCAATGGACTACGATGTATTAAGTCGTTTTCCTGAGCACCAGGCCCTTAGAACGCTTCTAACTACGTGCACAGGCCTTCTAAGCCTGTAATATGGCCTTTTACAGCCTAATAAAGAGCCTACACGTAAATCACGTGGTTCCACGTGCCCAGACAGGTGGCCATCGGTCTAGTCCTTTCAGTCTCAATGGACTACGATGTATTAAGTCGTTT
>JASGCC010002341.1:0-29001 GCA_030067915.1 Hydractinia echinata
TTGGGTGCGAGAGGTCCCGGGTTCAAATCCCTGTTGAGCCCATTGTTGAAGTGTAACTAATTTGTAAGTGCAATTTCCGCTTGTTTCATCTCCTACAAAGACACTCGTAATAGCACGTGTTTTATGCTATTTACTGCAGAGAACAAACCAAACTCAACTGAAACGTAAGTTTGCATTGAAGTTAAGAGTGCTTCTTATTGTAGGTGTTATCACGTGCGCCTAACATCCCAACGTGCCCTTTTCGATTCGGACGGGTACACATATAGTAATAACGTAACTACTCATCGTCCCGTCTTACGCAGTTGATTTTAGGGACTCTGTGGCGCAATGGTAGCGGTCTGATCCAGATCGAAGATTGCGTGTCAATTCACGTCAGGGTCATAAAAAACGGTATTAAACATTGTTTACAAAATAATGTTTTTTGAGTCAATTAATTGTAAGGAAAAAGTCATGCTCCAGATTGTGACTTCACTATTGCGTAGTGAAGCATTTTATTATATCCTTAGCGACGACGAAGACAGTCCCTATCTGACAAACCATTCTTAATAGGTCTTCAACATTGTGACATGTTTGCACGTACATATAGGCTCAATGGTCTAGTGGCATGATTCTGCTTTGGGTGCGAGAGGTCCCGGGTTCAAAATCCGGTTGAGCCCATTGTTGAAGTGTAACTAATGTTGTGAGTGCAATTTCCGCTTGTTTCATCTCCTACAAAGACACTCGTAATAGCACGTGTTTTATGCTATTTACTGCAGAGAACAAACCAAATCAACTGAAACGCTTAGAAAGTTTTGCCTTGAAGTTAAGAGTGCTTTCCTTATTGTAGGTGTTATCACGTGCGCCTAACATCCACAACGTGCCCTTTCGATTCGGGACGGGTACACATATAGTAATAACGTAACTACTCATCGTCCCGTCTTACGCAGTTGATTAGTTAGGGACTCTGTGGCGCAATGGTAGCGCGTCTGACTCCAGATCAGAAGGTTGCGTGTTCAATTCACGTCAGGTCATAAAAAACGGTATTAAAGCATGGTTACAAAAATAATGTTTTTTGAGTCAATTAATTGTAAGGAAAAAGTCATGCTCCAGATTGTGACTTCACTATTGCGTAGTGAAGCATTTTATTATATCCTTAGAGACGACGAAGACAGTCCCTATCTGACCAAATCCATTCTTAATAGGTCTTTCAACATTGTGACATGTTGCACGTGACATAGAGGCTCAATGGTCTAGTGGCATGATTCTCGCTTTGGGTGCGAGAGGTCCCGGTTCAAATCCCGGTTGAGCCCATTGTTGAAGTGTAACTAATGTTGTAAGTGCAATTTCCGCTTGTTTCATCTCCTACAAAGACCCTCGTAATAGCACGTGTTTTATGCTATTTACTGCAGAGAACAAACCAAACTCAACTGAAACGTAAGTTTTGCATTGAAGTTAAGAGTGCTTCCTTATTGTAGGTGTTATCACGTGCGCCTAACATCCACAACGTGCCCTTTCGATTCGGGACGGGTACACATATAGTAATAACGTAACTACTCATCGTCCCTGTCTTACGCAGTTGATTAGTTGGACTCTGTGGCGCAATGGTAGCGCGTCTGACTCCAGATCAGAAGGTTGCGTGTTCAATTCACGTCAGGGTCATAAAAAACGGTATTAAAGCATGTTACAAAAATAATGTTTTTTGAGTCAATTAATTGTAAGGAAAAAGTCATGCTCCAGATTGTGACTTCACTATTGGTAGTGAAGCATTTTATTATATCCTTAGAGACGACAAAGACAGTCCCTATCTGACCAAATCCATTCTTAATAGGTCTTCAACATTGTGACATGTTGCACGTGACATAGAGGCTCAATGGTCTAGTGGCATGATTCTCGCTTTGGGTGCGAGAGGTCCGGGTTCAAATCCCGGTTGAGCCCATTGTTGAAGTGTAACTAATTTGTAAGTGCAATTTCCGCTTGTTTCATCTCCTACAAAGACACTCGTAATAGCACGTGTTTTATGCTATTTACTGCAGAGAACAAACCAAAATCAACTGAAACGCTTAGAAAGGTTTGCCTTGAAGTTAAGAGTGCTTCCTTATTGTAGGTGTTATCACGTGCGCCTAACATCCACAACGTGCCCTTTCGATTCGGGACGGGTACACATATAGTAATAACGTAACTACTCATCGTCCCCGTCTTACGCAGTTGATTAGTTAGGGACTCTGTGGCGCAATGGTAGCGCGTCTGACTCCAGATCGAGATTGCGTGTTCAATTCACGTCAGGGTCATAAAAAACGGTATTAAACCTTGTTACAAAAATAATGTTTTTTGAGTCAATTAATTGTAAGGAAAAAGTCATGCTCCAGATTGTGACTTCACTATTGCGTAGTGAAGCATTTTATTATATCCTTAGAGACGACAAAGACAGTCCCTATCTGACCAAATCCATTCTTAATAGGTCTTTCAACATTGTGACATGTTGCCGTGCATATAGGCTCAATGGTCTAGTGGCATGATTCTCGCTTTGGGTGCGAGAGGTCCCGGGTTCAAATCCCGGTTGAGCCCATTGTTGAAGTGTAACTAATGTTGTAAGTGCAATTTCCGCTTGTTTCATCTCCTACAAAGACACTCGTAATAGCACGTGTTTTATGCTATTTACTGCAGAGAACAAACCAAAATCAACTGAAACGTAAGTTTTGTTGAAGTTAAGAGTGCTTCCTTATTGTAGGTGTTATCACGTGCGCCTAACATCCACAACGTGCCCTTTCGATTCGGACGGGTACACATATAGTAATAACGTAACTACTCATCGTCCCTGTCTTACGCAGTTGATTTTAGGGACTCTGTGGCGCAATGGTAGCGCGTCTGACTCCAGATCAAAGTTGCGTGTTCAATTCACGTCAGGGTCATAAAAAACGGTATTAAAGCATGGTTACAAAAATAATGTTTTTTGAGTCAATTAATTGTAAGGAAAAAGTCATGCTCCAGATTGTGACTTCACTATTGCGTAGTGAAGCATTTTATTATATCCTTAGAGACGACAAAGACAGTCCCTATCTGACCAAATCCATTCTTAATAGGTCTTTCAACATTGTGACATGTTGCACGTGACATAGAGGCTCAATGGTCTAGTGGCATGATTCTCGCTTTGGTGCGAGAGGTCCGGTTCAAATCCCGGTTGAGCCCATTGTTGAAGTGTAACTAATGTTGTAAGTGCAATTTCCGCTTGTTTCATCTCCTACAAAGACACTCGTAATAGCACGTGTTTTATGCTATTTACTGCAGAGAACAAACCAAACTCAACTGAAACGTAAGTTTTGCCATTGAAGTTAAGAGTGCTTTTATTGTAGGTGTTATCACGTGCGCCTAACATCCACAACGTGCCCTTTCGATTCGGACGGGTACACATATAGTAATAACGTAACTACTCATCGTCCCGTCTTACGCAGTTGATTAGTTAGGGACTCTGTGGCGCAATGGTAGCGCGTCTGACTCCAGATCAGAAGGTTGCGTGTTCAATTCACGTCAGGGTCATAAAAACGGTATTAAAGCATGGTTACAAAAATAATGTTTTTTGAGTCAATTAATTGTAAGGAAAAAGTCATGCTCCAGATTGTGACTTCACTATTGCGTAGTGAAGCATTTTATTATATCCTTAGAGACGACAAAGACAGTCCCTATCTGACCAAATCCATTCTTAATAGGTCTTTCAACATTGTGACATGTTGCACCTGACATAGAGGCTCAATGGTCTAGTGGCATGATTCTCGCTTTGGGTGCGAGAGGTCCCGGGTTCAAATCCCGGTTGAGCCCATTGTTGAAGTGTAACTAATGTTGTAAGTGCAATTTCCGCTTGTTTCATCTCCTACAAAGACACTCGTAATAGCACGTGTTTTATGCTATTTACTGCAGAGAACAAACCAAAATCAACTGAAACGCTTAGAAAGGTTTTGCCTTGAAGTTAAGAGTGCTTCCTTATTGTAGGTGTTATCACGTGCGCCTAACATCCACAACGTGCCCTTTCGATTCGGGACGGGTACACATATAGTAATAACGTAACTACTCATCGTCCCGTCTTACGCAGTTGATTAGTTAGGGACTCTGTGGCGCAATGGTAGCGCGTCTGACTCCAGATCGAAGTTGCGTGTTCAATTCACGTCAGGGTCATAAAAAACGGTATTAAAGCATGTTACAAAAATAATGTTTTTTGAGTCAATTAATTGTAAGGAAAAAGTCATGCTCCAGATTGTGACTTCACTATTGCGTAGTGAAGCATTTTATTATATCCTTAGAGACGACAAAGACAGTCCCTATCTGACCAAATCCATTCTTAATAGGTCTTTCAACATTGTGACATGTTGCACCTGACATAGAGGCTCAATGGTCTAGTGGCATGATTCTCGCTTTGGGTGCGAGAGGTCCCGGGTTCAAATCCCGGTTGAGCCCATTGTTGAAGTGTAACTAATGTTGTAAGTGCAATTTCCGCTTGTTTCATCTCCTACAAAGACACTCGTAATAGCACGTGTTTTATGCTATTTACTGCAGAGAACAAACCAAAATCAACTGAAACGCTTAGAAAGGTTTTGCTTGAAGTTAAGAGTGCTTCCTTATTGTAGGTGTTATCACGTGCGCCTAACATCCACAACGTGCCCTTTCGATTCGGGACGGTACACATATAGTAATAACGTAACTACTCATCGTCCCGTTCTTACGCAGTTGATTAGTTAGGGACTCTGTGGCGCAATGGTAGCGCGTCTGACTCCAGATCAGAAGGTTGCGTGTTCAATTCACGTCAGGTCACTAAAAACACGGTATATAAAACATAAACGGTATAACATTTACAAAAATAATGTTTTGAGTCAATTAATTGTAAGGAAAAAGTCATGCTCCAGATTGTGACTTCACTATTGCGTAGTGAAGCATTTTATTATATCCTTAGAGACGACACAGTCCCTATCTGACCAAATCCATCTTTAATAGGTCTTTCAACATTGTGACATGTTGCACTGGACATAGAGGCTCAATGGTCTAGTGGCATGATTCTCGCTTTGGGTGCGAGAGGTCCGGGTTCAAATCCCGGTTGAGCCCATTGTTGAAGTGTAACTAATGTTGTAAGTGCAATTTCCGCTTGTTTCATCTCCTACAAAGACACCTAATAGCACGTGTTTTATGCTATTTACTGCAGAGAACAAACAAAATCAACTGAAACGCTTAGAAAGGTTTTGCCTTGAAGTTAGAGTGCTTCCTTATTGTAGGTGTTATCACGTGCGCCTAACATCCAGAACGTGCCTTTCGATTCGGGACGGGTACACATATAGTAATAACGTAACTACTCATCGTCCCCGTCTTACGCAGTTGATTAGTTAGGGACTCTGTGTCGCAATGGTAGCTCGTCTGACTCCAGATCCGAAGACTGCGTGTTCAATGCACGTCAGGATCATAAAAAACGGTAATAAACCTTGTTTACAAAAATAATGTTTTTTGAGTCAATTAATTATAAGTAAAAAGTCATGCTCCAGATTGTGACTTCACTATTGCGTAGTGAAGCTTTTATTATTTCCTTAGAGACGACGAAGACAGTCCCTATCTGACCAAATCCATACTTAATAGGTCTTCCAACATTGTGACATGTTGCACGTGACATGGAGGCTCAATGGTCTAGTGGCATGATTCTTGCTTTGGGTGCGAGAGGTCCCGGCTTCAAATCCCAGCTGTGCCTATTGTTGAAGTGTAACTAATGTTGTAAGTGCAATTTCCGCTTGTTTCATCTCCTACAAAGACACTCGTAATAGCACGTGTTTTATGCTATTTACTGCAGAGAACAAACCAAACTCAATTGAAACGTAGGTTTAGAGATAGAGATATGTTCCTTCTGACGCAGCCGCGTGTGCGTATGCAGTCGCGTGTGCGTACGCAGTGACGTCACAGCAGATCACAGTCAAACATAACAAGTCCCCAATAAATCAATATCATGCGGTGTTGAGTCATGGAATTCAAGGGTAAGTCCCTACCATGTTGAGTCATGCCATGCTTATCCCTATAATACTGCGAATGAGTCAAAACATTACTAACGAAATTCCCTAAAATTCCCCACACATTTGATGACGTCATCAAATAATACAGAAAAGGAGGTCCAAAATTTTTCTAGCGCAAATCCTAATAATCAACGCGCATATCAAAGGGTAAGTCCCTATCATACAAAAAGGGGAATTCCCTGACATCATCAAAAATGAACGCATGCGCAATAAAGACGCGTTAGTCGAGCATCATGAAATTGTCTGACAAAATAAAAAACTATATACAATAAAGAAAGAGAGAATGAATACACATACAGTGAAAGAATTACGTCTTATTGCAAAAGGTCGTGGTTTAACAGAGTATTACAGGCTACGCAAACAGAATCTAATTAAATATATAGAACGTGATGTTGCAGGCCAGGAAAGATGGATCAAGGCTGTTCAAAAGGACTCCCTGGTGCTCGGGGATGTGCCGGAGCAATTCAAGACGCAGGACATGTGTAACAAGGCCGTTGAAGATAATCCCCTTATACTCAGACATATACCATATCAATTCAAGACGCGAGACATGTGTAACAAGGCTATTGAACAAAATCCACGCATGTTCATGTATATGCCAGATCAATTCAAGACGCAAGACATGTGTAACAGGGTAGTTGAAAAGTATCCCCATGCGCTAATTTGGGTACCGGATCAATTCATAACGCAGGACATATGCAATAAGGCTGTTGAGGAGGAGCCTCTTTTTCTCACCCATGTCCCCGATCAATTCAGGACGCAAGGCATGCGCAATAAGGCTGTTGAAAAGGATCCCCTAATACTGGGGTATGTGCCATATCATTTAAGGACGCAGGGCATGTGCATCAAGGCTGTTGAAAAAGATCCCTGGGTGCTCCAATTTGTCCCCAATCAATTCAAGACGCAGGACATGTGCAATGAGGCTGTTGGTGAGGATTCATGGCTAATCGTGTATGTGCCAGATTGGTTCAAAACGCAAGACATGTGCAACAAGATTGTTGAAAAGTATCCCCTGATGATACGTTGTGTGCCGGACTGGTTTGTCACCCGGGACATGTCTAGTAGCATGAACATTAGGCCTGAACTACTCTCTGCCTATCACCAGAGGAAATCCGAAAAGCCAGAATTAGGGATGAGCTAGCACCAGTAGCCTGGCATCCTGACAGGGTCATCGATTGGTTATTTTCAGAGATGAAAAGGCAGACCTCGAAAAATTGTGGAGTTGAATTGAGATGAAATTCATATTTCATATTACAACCCTTCGGGGTTGTAATATGAAAATCAAGCATTATAATAAAGATGGGTCAAGGAAATTTTGATATTTTTGGAATCGTCGTCATCATGACCTTCGCGACCGGCATCGGTCTCTCTCTACCACTAATGGCCCTAACCCTGGTACAAGAAGCAGAGAAGAAGGATAAGGAACGAAGAATTAAATACCTATGGGATCGCTTTAATGCCAGAGAAATAAATGAATGAAGAACAATGTAAGGACTTTGAACGTATGCTGGATGAATATAATAGGTGTAGATGTGGGCGAAGGCTCATGGTAAATGGTAAATTGTTATGCTGGTACTGCTACCAGGAATACATCACATATAACGGGGGTGGCTGCGTATGTACAATGACATGCAATTCTCTGAAGTCGTTTGAAATACAATAAAGCAAGATGATTTTTGAGAAAGAGCTTGTCAACCCTAAGCTATTCTACTCATTTGCCGCTACCTTTACAGACATCAATGATATCAACGTGGACTGCCTGACAGTGTCAGATCCAGTACCAGCCAACGGGGGTACGGAATCAGCGGTATATCATAGGATACCATACAATAGACCTCGTGGTAGCACTCAGAGTGAGGACGCCTAAAATCTGGTCCCCGAATGGAGTGACTCTGTACAATAGCAGTGCAGTACCATCGATGGGTCTTGATTTTGAGGAGTATCCCGACTGGCTTGCGAAATATCGTTTAATATGGAGAAAAATCGAAGAGTTGATTTCTGAGAAATTGACGACGGAGCCGGTCAAAAAGGACCGTTACGTGAATGCCAAGCTCAAATACTATAAGGATGCGATAACGACCAAATTCCATGGTATGCCAGTACCATACGATGAACCCTGTCAAGCCAGTGCCATCATTGCTATTTCATCCGTATACGTGCAGGGTAAAAACCACCACCCACAGGTCTATGTTGTTGAATGTCGATATAAAGATTTCAATAAGGAATCACTGCTGAGTGAGGATTAAAAACCCAATATTTTAAAGGTTATACAGTACCTATAAAATATACTTAAATTAATTAAGGCTTATACTCGGGTGGAGGGTCTACATAACGCTTGCATACTGCGCAGATTGTACGTTTTTTAAAAACTCTTCCCTGCCCTCTTGCCTCCTCCTAGCAACTAGCTTGGCACGCTCCTGTTCATTGATGGAGTCAACAATGCCTCGGCGATCAGCCTTATACTCTCATGCTTTTTCGATTTAACACCCAGCCTTTTTCCAGCAGTCCTCAGACCCGCCTGCCCTACCTCTACAGCCACGGTCAGGCCACCCATTGCCACGGCTAGCGGTACACCCATTCCGGATAACAGGGTACCAATACCGATCCCGGACGTGATCACGCTTATGCCCAACAGACCATGATCGCAATACCTAATCCAAGTCCCATGCATCTTAAATTTTTTCGCGAGCTTGTCCCTTTCTTTAACTTCACCTCGCAGATACTTTTCAATTTCACCAATTTCATCAAGCTTATATTTTTGGCTTTCATCTTGCATGTCAGCGCCTTGCGCGGGTGCACTTGGTAGAATCGGATACAGCTTCGTTATATCAGCCATTTATTTATTATTTAATCTATAAGAAGGCACATTGTTATCCCGGTGAACGAAACATTTTTGTTATGATGAAACTCGTCTGTTAGCATGAACCCGAGGCGATCCGTGGACCCCTTCAGGGGCATGTATATTGGGGTCTCAAAAGTCCAGGTTAGCATATCCCCCCAAGCGTTTAATTCCTTGGTGGGGAGTAAAGCCAGAATTTTAGACTTTTTACCATCCAGCAGGCAGTCGTCTTCATCCAATTTAGGGCAAACGAGTCGTAGTCGAATATAAATGTCAGTCTTGTAGAAGGAATCATAGTCTCCCTTCTGATTCCAGTACTTTTTACTAGGGTCGTAGGATAGACCCAGGAGCTCCTGCAACTGTTGATGAATAACCACCGTGTACCCAACACTGACACGGAGCCTACAGAGTCCATTTTTCAAGACAAACAGTTTGATTCTTTCCTGTGCCTGACTATTGACGATAGCCGCCAAATCCTCGATCCTATACAGACCGTTCATGATCTCAATTCTAATTTCCCTCTGATCGGGCCCTATTTTACGAATAACAAATTCATTATCGCTGTAAAGGTTCAACCATACAGGCTGATGCTTATCGATTTCAGGGCTATCTTGCTATCTGTCCCAGATAGTCTTCAAATATCGTAGGCTTATAGATATTAGTAATATATAGTTGCTTCATCCTTTTCTTGTTAGAAGAAAAGGAATGAACATGTATTCGTACAACCCCAACGCAAAGTACAAGTCAAACAGGGTGAATGGCCGCTTGGTGTAACAAGCCTAGAGCATCAGGATCTGTATGTGTCGACGGAGTCACACATTTCTGTGTCATTCCCTGAATTCAGTAAATACCCCATCAAGGTTACCACAACCTACCTGAAAGATCATGTCATTCAGGGCTGGACAAAAGGACAAGCCTTTAGCTATTGGAATATTCAGGTTAGCTTTGCAACCCATTGCGCGAGCACAGCATTAGGCATCTACGCCAAACATCTAACGGGGTCCGTGCCCCTTGTCAACTCCATCCTTAAATTCCATATATACTACCACATGCGTCGCATTTTAGCAAGGATGAAGGTACCCATGTCTTTTAATGACGGTTTTAGTTAGTACTCAAACCCTACTCAACCTCCGGGTATGCGCAAGTATGTAGAGAATATGGCGCGGATCCTAATGGCATGTACAAGACCAAGTCGGTAAGTGCATCACTCACCAACGGGAGATGGTGGCCCCAGGTTGATGGGTACTGGGCAAAGTTCATTACCCCTACAAGTCAGGGCTTGACATCAGAGGGCCTGACCAAGCTAAGTGAGAGTATAAGAGTTTACGTGGTCTTGTTACTAGGATCGCAGGCAGGGGCAAAGGCATCCTTACTCGGCTCAGGTGCGGATAACTACACAGCAAGGCAGATTTTAATGCAAAAATTCGAAGCCATGGTGCAGCGTCAGGAAAATATAGGACATGACATCACAGAGTTTCAGAAGGTGTTGCAATATGCAAGGACCCCAGTAAACTTCGCCGTCATGCCCAGCGTCTACATGTTGCCCTCTGATATGAACCTCCGCATAGGTAAAATTGTAGGATACAACAACAATATTTTGATCGCACCTGCCAATGTCAATGTGAGGGTACAAGTTGATGTGAACAATAGGCCTATTGTAAGGCATACCACGCCAACCATACGTACGACAAAGCATACCACGCCACCCATACATACTACAAAGCATAGTACACCTCATATATCTCCTAAGCATGCCACACCCCTTGGGCATACCGAGCATACCATCAGACATGTGGTGGCAGATATCAAACTTCCAAGCAAGAAATTGAGGGTATGAGAGCCCAGGGTGCCACCCTAGGCTCTGGAAGAGGGAAAAATCAGCATGAGGATACCAAGGCAGCCTTGATTACGACAGGGGTGGGGATCATCATTGCCTATATATGGCTTAAAAAATAGTTTTATATTTAAACCTTTCCAATATAAAGGACGACAAACCAAGCAGCGGCCGCGATGGCCATATATAGATGTTTTGCAACATATTCCACGACTGTTGCCGCTACCCTCAGAAGGAGGGAGACAACCGTACCGATAATACCAGGTAAGGCAGCACCTGCCTTACCTGCTAGGTGTTTCAGGAACTTTCCAAGCCTTTCAAGCTGCTTCTCCACAAAACCCTTTCCAGCACCACCGGCAACACTTCCTCCTGCGGCACCCGCTGCGGCAGAACCTCCTGTAACGGATAATACGATGGTGCTTATCAGTAGTCCAATAGCAGATATTATGGAGGCTATCGTCAAACCCTGTTCCCTGAAAAGGGTTTTTAGCTTTTCAAGCAATGGTATGTCATCCGCGGCGACCTTCATCAACTCGGTCCTGATATTCTCAAGACGCTTAAAAATTTCAGAGGAAAGTAGACCATGCCTACCCAACACAACCTTCCTATCCCTTTTTAATCTATCAATATCCTTCTCAAGATCGGCGATATCCTTATCCCCTTGCCTCCCGACCTGCTTTTTAAGCTGTTTCACCTTATCCTCTTTTGTCTTGATATCGCTATTAAATTTAAAAATATCATCCTTAAACTTTTTTATTTTTTCCTGTAGGTTTTGAATTTCAAGTTTTACATTCCTCATATCCATATCCCCGATGGCATCACCGATGTCTACAAACGAAGTATCGATAAAACCCTCCATATCATATGCAAAATTTTGAATGCCGTCCACTGTTTCCTCAACCATCTCAAAAATCTCACCCGGGTCCTCCTCGGCATTATTTATAAGGACATCAACTTCATTCATAAGGTTCCGGGCCATTGCCTTACTACCCCTATTGGGTGTTTCATAGCTCAAAAAACCCATGGCTATAATACGCTTCTTGCCTAAATTTTTCCTTAGCTCTCCAATGGTTTGAAATTGACCATTTTGCAATGTGAGCTGTTTTGACTTCAATATTTCATCACCCTGCACAATCTCTTTGATAAAAAGTTGTCCATCTCTTTCAAAAAACAAAACATAATGCGTTGCATTAGGTGTATATCCCAGATCATCCATAATTTTCGTATATAGCGTATCAACTCTTGATTCAAACAATACCATTGCGGCCGACCCCGTAGCTATACTGTCCCCATGTCGTCCTGACGTTGAGGCCCCCGGTGTTGATGGCAGCCGTTGCGTTGACTGATGACTATCTTCCTTATCACCCTTATCATCCCTCCCAATATCATCTTCATGCGTAAATACAGGATTATCACCCATTTATTACCCTATAATAAAGATGATTAATTCATTTGGAAAAATACTGGACCCATATACAGAGACGAAGCAGCTTTTAGGTTTTAAGGGGCACCGTCAACGTGTCCAAATCTCGCATACTCCATCAACTATAAACCAGAATGAGGACCTTTATGTCGACATCCCCAATATGGGACAGAACGATGTCATTTTCCCGGGTAGTCTCAAGCTCTTATTTGATCTGACGTTGACGGGGACCAACACAAAGCGTACCATTGTTTCGAATATCGGAAAAAGCTTTATTAAAAATCTACGCATCACGTTAAATGGTAAGGAGGTTCAAAATATCTCCAATTACAATATCCTAGCAGTGTACAGGGACTTGTGGCTGCCCAAATTCTATAGGGAATATAACTTAATTTTAGAGGGTATCAACCCCAATGACGGCACCATTAGAGCCTTACAGGTCAAAGCTAGCGACCATGTTGGTACAGACGAAGAGAAAGCGATAGCCGCCGCGTATGGCAACACCTTCTCTATACCCTTAGGTAAAATATTCGAGTTATTCAGGGACCTGCCGTTCAGTCAGGCGGGGTTTCATGATCGGCCACAATTCTGCCTACATTTCACGCCCTATAGTGATGTCATCAACGATGGAGGTACGGCCGCCGTAGGGTCCACGACATCAAAAGCCGTCGATGCTGGGTATAATATTAGCAATATTAGGCTTGAATTCGATAAGGTCAACCATGAGGGCCTAGCCAGTGCCATAATGTCAAGGTATGCATTATTGGCCCTACCCTACGAAAGGGTACTTAGAAGCAAGGTGGTGACCATGAAGAAATCTGATACAAGCTACAATTTGCAAATAGATACCCCAGCTAAGTCATTGAAAGGTGTCTTGCTATTGTTCATAGACCCTGGAAAAGTTAAACCCTATTCCGGTATTAATGAGGTGTTCTATAATCCAAATATAGAAAAGATAAGCATCACGGTGGAAGGTGAGCCCAATGAACTATATAGCCATGTCATGCTACCAAAGGACCATTTGGTGCAAATAGTCAATATTTTTGGCGCCCACGACTCTAGCGTCACAATTGGCCAATTTTTTAACGAAAGGTATGCTTTATTCATTGATTTCCGGGCATCACCAGATGAGATTTTACATGGCAGCGGAAGGCCCCTGCAACGCCTTAGTGATGGGATAACATTGCACATGGCTAAAAAGGCTGACGGGACAGGGGATTTTACGTCTTATGTATACCTCTTACAAGATGCCCAAATGAATATCCTTGGGGGTACACTCGACGCTGTTGAATATTAAAATAAAAGATGGCTACTATTGCTGTGATCGTTGCCGGTGCTGCAATTAATGCATTAGCATTTTCAGGTACCAACTATCTATTTTCTAAACTTTCGGGACACGGTGAGGCCGAGAGGAAGAGGCATGATGAGGCCGTTGAAGAGCTCAATACTGCTCAGGCGGAGTGGATCAGAAAGAGGCAGGCCAAGCTTGATTGGTTCATTGAACAACGTGAAATACAAATAAGGGCTGGTAAAAGCCTTCGCGAACTCGATAATGACATGTATCAGTATTATATTGTTTCAGAGAAGAAAGCCCCGCAGCTATCAGACTTCTATACACCTTCCAAACCACATCAAGATGGTGAATTAACGTTTATCCTTGGCTCATTATCTCTACTGGGCTTTGTAGCTTACAAGTATCTATAACAACGTGCGTTTTTAACATGTATAAATAAAGACATGTCAAAAGCATCACACATTGTTACCGAAGAAGAGGCGGAAAAATTAAGCCAAATGTACTATACCCAAGAACATCTCTGGATCGGACGGAAAGCTATCAAGCTGCTTGCGAAGGAGAGCGGCCTATCCAAAAAGCTAGTAACCCACTGGCTATCCAGGCAGCTGCTCTGGCTGATACATATCGAAGGCCCGAAGCGTGTTGACTACCCTCATTTTACCATTACAACATCCAATGAAATGCATCAGTTTGATCTACTATACAAGCCGCATGACAAGCTGTATGGAAGCACCTACAAGTACATTCTCACAGGTATTGACGTGGCGTCGAGATATAAAGTAGCGAGGCCTCTACGTACCAAGAAGGCTAGCGAGGTTGCAGGGATGATTAAGCACATTTACAAGGCAGGGCCTTTACACTACCCCAAGATTTTTCAATGTGATAACGGTAGTGAGTTCAAATCAGATGTAACGAAGCTGCTGGAGGGTAAAGGGGTGGAGATCAAGAGGGCTATCACCAAATACCACCATACGTTCACAGCATTTGTAGAGAGCTACAATAGGGTCCTCGCCGAAAAGCTCTTCAAGCCTCAAGATGCCCAAGAGTTGGTCACCGAGGATAGTAGTACCATTTGGGTCAAAAACCTGTATGCTATTGTGAAGGGTCTCAACAATACCAATACTGCCATGATCAATATGAGGCCCTCAAAAGCGATCAAACTCGATGAGGTCCCGCTCGCGACGGGCGAAGAATATCCTGAGGAGAAACCCCTACCTGAGGATGGTTTGTACCTGTATCTGTTTCAACCGGGGGAGGATCATGGAGATTCGAAAAGACGCGCCACTGACGCTTTTTGGAGCAGGAAGTGTATATGTTGGACCGTATAGAAGCAGGTAGTCGCGTGTTATACTATTTGAAGGATGGTCCCAAAAGGAGCTTCGTGTCAGAGGAGTTAATGTTTATTCCTGAAGACGTTCAGGTACCTTCGGAGGAGGTTAAGGAGTGGTAATAGGAACATTGAAGGCATCATATGGTCTCACTTAGTGGTGGGGGTGGCACCCCCAGCCCCTCCCCCTAATAATTTTAACTACATACAGAGTAGTTAAAATTATAGTATGCCTAATCCTCTAATGCGGGAACATCCAAATCGTACAGGTCATCCCGAGTAAGATCGATAAGTTTAAAATGGTTCCTGAAACTTTCAACATGCCCCTCCACTTCAAAACGATTAAAGGCGTGTATGCCGTTGGGGTTGTCGATGACAACAATCTCCTCGTCCCCGAGTAGTTGTCACTGAACCATAACCTCTTCTTGCTAATATTACGCCTCTGGACACGCGTGCAATAATACGGAAGATGATGGTATTCATCATCATCCTGTGCGCTGTGCTTACGGTGGATTATGATGACGTTGTCTTCACCAGGGTCCTGGGCATTAGGTATATGCCTTTCTCGAAGCCTTGCATTTTCCTGGGCCTGTGCCGCAAGTTGTCGATCCCTATCCTCGAGCTCATCCCCGAGTGCCAGGAGTTGGTTATCCCTATCCTCCAGATCATCGGCGAGTAGTACAAGGCCCTCATCCCTATCCTCCAGGGCCTGACGATGCTCCTTAAGTACATCTTGTAGTTTCTGGACGCCTGCCCTGGAGAGCCACTTGATTAGCCCCGCAGATTTGGGCTTTCTGGAACGACGCACATTCTCCAATGCATTGTCCAATGTCACGAAGGCATCATGGCTATTTTGGTCCCACTTTAGGGGTTGGTTACTAACCAACCCCATCTCATGACGCGCAAGGGTAGGAATATCCCGATATGACTCGGCAATCTTTTCAATACCCAAGAAACGTCCTAAATCGGCGCGTTTAAACATAGGTTGATCCTGGCCGTTGGATAAAGTCTCAATGGCTCCTGCGTTAAACATAACTTGCGACGACCTATTTCTAATATATCGACGCAAGCCAGAAGATTTCACTGTGGTCATAAATGGTAATTTTAATACCCCGCAAGAGTAGTAAAATTAGTGCCGGCCTGTCGATAGGTGAGGGGTTTATAACCCCTCACCTATAAGGGTAATACGTGGCCTAATATAGCGATAAATTTTGTTAATGACGTGAAAAATAGAGAAATCAGGGGCATCAGGGTTATATCGTATAAAGGTGCATCCCAAGGCTTGCTCGATATGCTTTTGTCTCTTTACCTCATAACCCTATATCCCTATCGGCATGTCCAAATTCATCACATTTGATAGCTAGCCTATACCTTGGGAAGTACATGTCGATCCTATATCCATCAATAATGAATTGATGTCTCATATCTTCACATTTAAACACTTGGAAAATGCAACCTAGCGTATCCTGTTCCTTGGAGAGACATATGCTGCCTTCGACGGGCATCCCAAGCTGTTTTGCTATTTCCACAGCTTCTGGCCTACCACATCGTGCTAAAAAACATCGAAAACCCGGCCCCCGTCAGCAAAACCGTGTTTGGATGTAGGTTAACATCGGCGTCGCCTATTATCATTTTATACTTCCTAGGAACATATCGCTGAATGGCTTGTACCCCGGCCCTTCGTGTATATCCTACAGCTCTCCAAACATCGGAGGCTACGATACATTGACCTTTATCCTCAACATAAAATGATCGGACTTGTTTACCTTGAAAATAATCAACCGTTGTAAGAGACATCTTTTCCCCTATGGGATAGAATCAGATTTTTTGTATGGTCACCCGAGAATCTTCCAACCTCTAGGGTGTTCAAGCCTTACAAATAGATATATATATAGTCAGATTTTTTCAATTCAGCCTTAATACGATCCCAGTCTGAGATGAGATTCGTTTCCTCATCAAGCATCTTCATATCACTCCTTTCCGAGGGACACCAGGCAAACAACTGCTTCTTCTGTCTCCTCCAATTTTTTGGTAAAGCCGTGTAGTTCTGCGTTAATAGCCATAAACTGTGCTTCCTATGCCTATCCGAAACCGCTAATTCAAGCAGGGATTGTCGCCGCTTATCGCGGCTTTCATCGGCTATACAGTCATCCACAACGAAAAGGGTGTGCTCGCCCGCCAGCAATGAGGAAAATTTCGCTATCCATTCAAATAGTTGGTCCTTGGGGTCTATCAGGAACACATAGTCGTCCTGCCAGTGTGAGGACCTCTCAAGGTAGGTGGAATTCCATCGTATAGTAGGGCAAAGTATCACGATATTGTAGAAATGGTGCCTATATTCGTTTTCAAGTAAATCAAGAACACGTTGCGTTTTTCCGCAACTTGCTGGGCCTGTAAAAATGGCTGTATGTGGATCTCTCACGACATCCATTTACTAATAATATAGCCACTTCTGATCGCATACTTTTGAATATACTCCAGCACAGTCGCGGCAGATCAGCAAACCTCCATGTTTATTCTCCAAAAAGGGCATAGCTTGGTATTTCGAGCCTTATATTCCATGGGTAGTGGAGTATATCTTAATTTTCCCAGTAGGAATCGTAGTACTTTGTGATATTTCTTAATTAGTAGTTCTTTTTCATAGCTTTCGGGTGGTGCCTCAACGAGTTCGATGTACCGGGGTATGATACCATATGTCAACAGAGTATACAAAAATAGATAATTATCATCCTGCTGAATTTCCCTAATTTCAGCATCGGACAAGGATGTCTACCTTGTGCTCAATGACAGGGTCCTTGCATTTTGTACGTCGTCGCCCCTTCGCCTTATCAAGACAGCCTATGCAGCTCTTCGTTCTACTATTACCCCTAACTCTGAACGTCCAGGGAAAGCAGTTTTCTACACTTCAAGCAACCTTTACTTTCTATTTACTATCCAGGGACTCGCCTTGTGCAATGCCCTGGTAACATCAGCAACCGTTGGGGACCTACCCGTTTCTATATATTTAAACGGTACATTGTGATGAATATGCAAAAACTCGTAGTCTTCCCATGTCATTCCCTCGGAAAACTGGGCTTCGATATGACCTCTACAGGTATTCATGAGTTCATACAAGGGCTGGTTACCGGGGCGGCACCTTGTACGACGATTGCGTGATGTTTTGCTGATATTTAGACAATTTATGCACTGTTGATTAGCCTGACCACAAGGCTTGATACCGAAATTATCAAGGGTTAAGACTTTTTTACATTTGGAACATTTTTTACTCTCCTCCATTTATATATTTACCCCTAAGGGTAAATAGATAAATTTACCAAGCGGTCTATTTGGGGGGTATTAGAGACTTCTTGTAGCAGCCCTGTTTGATGGCGTATTCATCGAATAAGATCGCTGCCGTCATATACCCGGCAAGTTTAAGGCCGTCCTCCAGATCCATCTTTGCCCCAGGCCTAGAAACCCCAAAGGCCTTTTTTGCCCCCATAGCGATTATGATAGTTTACGAGACTAGCCGGACAGACTCCCAGAGGGAATCAATTACCATTGTCTCCTTCGGACCCATATTGCTGTCATCATGCTTGCTTGTCATTTATTAAGTGTCATTTTTTGAAAAAATTCTATAACATTTTGAACATAGAGATATTTGATTGAGTTTGGCTACGAGGGTGAGGCCCCGGATGGGTCACCGTCTTCTTGGGTTCATTCCAACCCCTATTAAATTTATACCAGACCCCAACGGCTATCGCTAGTATAGCCAGCGCACCGAGCCCATAAAAGGGTACATCCGTTGACTTTACGGAACTGGTTCCAGAAGAGGCTTTGACTGCGGGCTCTACAGTACCCTCTTGTTGTTTCATTTCTTCCTTCCTCTTCTTCATCAGTGCTGCCAACTTGTGCCCCTGTGCCACACGCCCCGGATGCTTTACAGCCTTTGTTATGACCCTCTCCTCTTCTTGTTTTTGCTGAATCTCTTCACTCATTTTATTATAGTCCGCCTGAGGCTCTTCCTTGGTCTCCACCACCTCCTCCTGTTTCTTTTTTGTCATATGCCTCGCTGTATGGCCTGCCACAAGTAGTGGGGCTAAATACCTCCCAATGGCACAGTATACAAGGATACCTAGATCGGTCATAGAGTCCCGAATTATGGGGTCTTCTTCGATATCCCGACGTAGCTCGTCAATGCTGTCGATATCGACAAAATTCCCGATCATGCTGGCATAGAGGCTAATAACATGTGTAGACAGGGCCCTAGCTGTTTTTTCGCCTTTTTCCTGAAGCTCACGTTGAAAGTACTCAGTATGGACCTTGTCGATGGCCTCTTCCGGGGCCTTATCAACAAATCCCTCTGTGCACTTCTTAGGCAAAAGGTGCCCCTTGCCTTTCCTCAGGGCCTCTTTCAAAACCTGGCGCTTATCAAGTGGTTTCTCTACATGTTCATAGGTTTTTGTGGAGGCTGTGTCAAAGACTTGTGCAAGATCTGACATCCTTTTTATTATGATGCGATATTGAAAAAAAGCATAAGCAATCAGAGCATATGGTAGAAGTATAGTAATTAATAAAAATACCTCCATTTATTCCCGGGTAAGCACCAGGCGGTAATGACCTCTTGCTAATGTTGTAATTTGATCAGGCTGAACGATCCGTTTGTCATTTGCTCTGTTTAGTGCTAGCTTGTTCACCTCTTGCGTGTATACCTTATGCTTCTTATTTTGAATTAGGACCTGACTCTTGTAGACGTCAACGCCCTCTTCCAGGCATCGCCGATAATCGTCAAATGTGATAGGCTTTTTGGTTACGCATCTTTTTACGCCCTTGGCTTTCCTGTCACCGCCCTCTTTTGTAAGGCTTTCATAAGCATATAGCTTGGCCCTCAACGTAATGAACTCGGTCATGACCTTCCCACTTAGTTCGTATTTCATGAGGCCCACGACCTTCTTGTTTTTCCCTTTGGGGAGAGGCCTGTTATCATCCGGATTGTATGCACTCGTATCAAAACGTGCCTCAACATCGTCGGCTATATCCCTGTAGAAGTCCTCCGTTCTAATATGGTACAAAAAGGAGTCCGTGTCCATGTAGCAGACCCGCAGCTTGCTACCATATTTGGGCTGCATGAAGTCGTAGTGGAACTCATACATGACCATTTTTGACATGTCCAAGATTGCCTAGCCAATGTACACGGGCTTGTTCATCTTCACCTCCGTCTTGCCCATCTCAACCCCTAGGAGGTTTTCACTGAACCTGCTGACACCCTTGAAATTTGGCTTCATCACGAGTTTCGTATACTTGTCCTCGTTTGTGACCAGTTGGATGTTACTGTGATTCCGAATATTTTCCATGGTCTTGCCGAAAACGCTGAGATTCATCAGCTTATAGAAATCCTTTTCAAACTCGTTCTTCGCATTTGTTCTAAGCCTTGTGTTGTGATCGATGTTCCCATTCAACCATGCCTTCTGGTTAAACCTGATTACCCTGCGTACTTTCTTGAGCTCAAGCCCATGTTTTATGGCCTCATTTAACGCCCTTATATGTACCACATACTTTCGCTTGTCGCCCAAATTGGGTACCAATTTCTTGACCTTGTGGACCATAGTGCGCTCGGGTAGGAATGGCAGCTCGTTATGTTTATCATGTAGACTCTTTGGATAGTCGATATCAACCTCTAGCATGTACCCATGCTTGTTGTCTTCAACAAGCTTACCGATCCTCCTAGAGGTAAAGGCCTCAACGTTGATATCCATTTGAAGCCATCCGTGGGTAGATCTTGACACATTGCCCAACCATACAGGTTGTTTGCATCGAGGTATTGGAGGTAGCATGATTCAACCTCTGGATCGTACTTGTCCCCCATGTACTTGTTATTTGCTTTCGCATAGCGATGTACAGCCTGGACTATACCTCCACGGATACCTTTTTCGAGAATCAGGAGCATGTCGGGGTCTGTTAGTAGCTCTAGCTTGATTTCGGTATACTTGAGTGCCGCCTTCCATGCTAGACTGGGTGCGCTGTAAAAGTGCGCGGGATCAAGCTTGTAGTTCTTCAAGCACACACCTAGAAATGTCTCGAATATGTTGGCTAATAGCGGGACGTCTATGGTTAGGTAAATGTCATGGTAGTCGACCATGTTGACGTAATGACCCCTTGGGTTAATGACATCCCATACCTTTTTAGCGTATTGATAATCTTCATCACTAATACCCTTCATATTCAGCTTGCTGTAGAACGCCTCTTTTGGTGGTAGCCCCAACTCTTCAAATCGCTGCCATCCATCCATGTATTCATATGGATACACGCCTTTTCGAAGCATCAGCCTGAATGTATCATCCTTGTCGATAAACCTTGCCATGGATGGTACGTTTGCCTTTACCTGCTCCCTGTCTAATTGCTTCGTGGTATTGGAGTCGCAATTTTTACACCAGAATTTTGCTATGTATTCAGCGTCTATGCCATGGAATTCAAGACAGGTATCTGCACACTGGTGGCATTTCATACCGGCTGCGTTTGTACCAATGAGGTTGCTTGCCAATTTGTCTAACGAGGATGCCATAAATCGACAGGAATCTATGAACCTTATTTCGATCTTCTTATACGTTTCACCATCACCATATCCCATACCTCCAAGGGGTACCTTGATTTTCACGTTAAAACTGATATATTTCTCAGCATTCTCCGCTATACAGCCAATGTCTTGCGTGTCATACTTCTCACCTAATTCCCGTATGAAGAGATGGGCATCATACCCTGAAAGATTATGGAAGATGACAGGGATGTGGCCGGGTATCTTATATTTGAGATAACAGCTGTTATGCGCTGCACCTCTATATAGCCCGGTATAGTGACAATGTTCCCTGACTTTACGGTTATTCTTGCTGTCATCGAAGGGTTTCAGACAAATATGACATTTCGATGCCTCGTCATGTTCTCTTTTTAGGACCTCCGTTAGAGGCTTCATCTCCTGCTGCGTGTAGGTATAGTATAGTCTTTTGACCTCATCCTCCAGATGGTTGACGAAGCGGGTAACACATTTCTCGCCCCTGTAAACTTTTAAGGGATCTGGTACATCCCCATAGGCAAAGGTACTATACGTGCACCAGCCAGACGGTACATGCTTTTCAGCGTTTTAGTCTTTTTGTCTCTTGTATCCTCTACTGGGACTAATAGGCTCTCGAAATCTGCATAGATAGCAAAGGGTACCTTGAATTGCATCTGGCCATCCCGGTAGTATAGCCATTTTTCAGCCTCTGTTGGCATTGTGATCTTGACTGCCTCGTGGTCCTTGCAATACCTATAATGCTTATCCATCGATTCAGCTGTGGGAAAGCCCTGTAGGCAGTTTAGGCAGAAGTGCATTGCATTCCTATTTTTCGAGATCTCCTTGCCCAGTAGCCGTGATAGGCTTTTGACGGCCGTATAATGACTGTTTTTATCATTGGCGATAAGCAATAGGGTCACCACCTTGGTACGTCCGTTGTGCACCGATCGACGTAGGATGTTGATCCTCTTTCCCGTTACATATAGGACATTTACCGCAATGTCAGAGTTATTCGCCTCAAATTTTTACATGCTCTTGGTGCTGGTCGGAAACTCCATACCCTCCCAGTTATAAAGGTCTATGTAGGGTTTCAGCTTGCCAATTTTTTGTGGGTCCTTTTCAATCTCCTCATGATGTAAAGATGCTATTATACTCCATTTAAAGCACTCCTCATCCCTCATTTTTTGGATTAATAATTGCTTTCTTTGAAGGATATCCATTTGTGGTAGTTCGATGTACGATGAGCCTCTTGTTTGTCTCAATTTATGGAAGTCTACATCAAGATGAAGATTCGACCGATCCAAAGCACTCTGGGGTAATGCAGGATTTTCGACATGTGTTTTAACCTGGGCCAACATCGTATCCAATATGTCATCACCCCTGGAAGAATGAGGCCATATTGCTATGAAGACCTTCTTCAACCTCAATATACTCCTCGTCGTTGGCCCCCTCCGGTTCGTCTCTTCTTCCTCCACATGATCCACAGGGATGACTGTACCTTCGCTGACCCCATATCTTCCACTTGGTCCCCAACCAAGGTTTTCACGTTGGGTCTCACTATTTCTATATATCGGTCAAGGTCGGCCCCTCCTATGCCGGGAATGCGGAAACTTCGGAAGGTCCTGTGGTGAGCATGTTTATGTTCATGGGGTGTAAAATCTTGCCCCGCTGATTGTAGAGATTTTGGATATCTTCAAGATAGTCTCTCGCCTCCCTTTTCTACCTCATCGTGAAGTGAAGGCCTGTGTTGGCTGCCCGTTATAGAGTCCCATCACCCACATTTAAAGGCTGCATAGAACTCTTGACCCCTCCTTTATAGGTTTGGGGACAGCATCAACTAACCAGTTTGTCCATCCCCGCATCTTAGTTTTCACGATCGTGCGATTTTTCGAAGCACTTGTTTCTCGAATATATCAATGGCCTCCGGTGTTGGTTGTATAGTCACGGGTCTGACGGTTTTTGTTGTACGGCCTCTAGGTGTCTCTCTGGTACAATCCAGTACGGAATCAATGCGGCTTGCGTAGCCTGTATACCTGTTAAACACGACCTTTTGCAATTATCACGTAATTCTTTCACTGTATGTGTATTCATTCTCTCTCTCTTATTGTATATGGTTTTTTATTTTGTCAGACATTCATGATGTTCGACTAGCGCGTCTTTTTGCGCATAGCGTTCATTTTTTGATGATGTCAGGGAATTCACCCTTTTTTTATTTGATAGGGACTTCCCTTTGATATGCGCGTTGATTATTAGGATTTGCGCTAGAAAAATTTTGAACCTCCTATTCTGTATACTTTGATGACGTCATCAAATGTGTGGGGGGATTTTAGGGAATTGCGCTAGAAATGCTTTGACTCATTTGCAGTATTAAGGGATAGCATGGCATGACTCAACATGGTAGGGACTTACCCTTGAATTCCATGGCTCACACCGCATGGTATTGATTCATTGGGGACTTTGTTGTGTTTGACTGTGATCTGCTGTGACGTCACTGCGTACGCACACGCGACAGCGTACGCACACGCGACTGCGCAGAAGGAACGATATCTCTATCTCTAGTTTGCATTGAAGTTAAGAGTGCTTCCTTATTGTAGGTGTTTTATCCGTGCCTAACATCCCAGAACGTGCCCTTTCGATTCGGGCGGGTAACATATAGTAAAAGTAACTCACTCATCGTCCCTATTTATTGGCGGCGATGTTATTAGAGGACTTGTGGCCAATGGTAGCGGTCTGACTAGATCGAAGGTGCGTTTTGTTCAATCACGTCAGGGTCTAAAAAACGGTATTAAAACCCTTGTGTTTACAAATAATATGCTTTTTTGAGTTAATTAATTGTAGGAAAAGTCCATGCTCCAGATTGTGACTTCCACTTATTTGCGTAGTGAGCATTTTATTATGCTCTTAGAGACGACGAAGACAGTCCCTATCTGACCAATCCTACTATAAAGTTTCCAACATTGTGAATGTTGCACGTGATTGGAGGCTCAATGGTCCTAGTGGCATGATCTCGCTTTGGGGTGGAGAGGTCCGGTTCAATCCGGCTGAGCACTTTTTGAAGTAGATGAAGTTTTAAGTGCAATTTCCCTTGTTATTTTCTACAAAGGCACCTGTAATGAGCACAGTGTTTTTATGCATATTTACTGACACAGAACAAACCAAAATCAACTGAAACGTAAGTTTTGCAATGAAGTTAAGAGTGCTTCTTATTGTGTTATCACGTGCGCCTAACACAGAACGATGCCTTTTGATTCGGGAGGGTACACATATAGTATTACGTAACTACTCATGTGCCCGTTCTTACGCAGTTGATGTTAGGGAACTCTGTGGGCAACTGGTAGGGCGTTGATCCAAGATCGAAGGTTGCGTTTCAATTCACGTCAGGGTCTTAAAAAGGTATTAGCTTGTTTTAAAATATGTTTTTTGAATCAATTAATTGTAAGGAAAAGTCATGCTTCATATCTGACTTTACTATTGGCGTAGTGAAGCATTTTATTATGTCCTTAGAGCACGAGAGACAGTCCTATTGACAACTCATACTTAATAGGTCTTCGACATTGTGAACATTGCACGGTGAAATGGAGGCTTCAAATGGTCTTTTTGCATGATTCTCGCTTTGGAGCGAGAGTCCCCTTCAATACCCGACTGACGCCATTGGTTGAACGTGTACTGAAGTTTTAAAGTGCATTCCGCTTGTTTTATTCTACAAAGACACATCATAAGCACGGTGTTTTTTTAGATATTTCTGCGAGATAAATCAACAACAACTGGAAACCTAGAAAGGTTTTGCTTGAGTTAAGAGTGCTTTCCTTATTGTAGGTGTTATATCACGTGCGCTAATCACAACGTGCCCCTTCGAATCGGAACGGGTACTGATAGTATAACGTAACGACTCATCGTCCTGTCTTACGAGTTAATTAGTTAGGGACTTGTGGCGCAATGTAGCGCGTCTGACTCCAGTCAAAGGTTGCGTTGTTTCAATTCAAGTCAGGTCATAAAAACGGTATTAAGCATGGTTAAAAAATAATGCTTTTTTGAGTCAATTAATTGTAAGGAAAGTCATGCTCCAGATTGTGACTCTCTATTGGTAGTGAAGTATTTTATTAATATCACTTAAGAGACGAGAAAGACAGTCCCTATTGACCAAATCCTTACTTAATAGATCATTCAACATTTGACATGTTGCACGTGAGAACAGAAGGTCAATGGTTTTTGTGCAATGATCTCGCTTTGCGATTGCGAGAGGTCCCAGGCTTCAGATCCCGCTTGAGCCATTGTTGAAGTGTGACCTGAATTTGTAAGTGGATTTCCCTGCTGTTTCATTTCCTACAAAGGACACTCTAATAGCACGTGTTTTAATCTATTTATCAGCACAGACAAACCAAAAATCAACTGAAACGATATAGAGGTTTTGCTGAGTTAAGATGCTTCCTTATTAATAGAGTATCACAGTGCGCTAAATACAAAGTGCCATTTGATTCTGGGACGGGTACACATGATAGTATAACAGTACTACTATCGTCCGTCCTTACGCTAGTTGATGTTAGGGACTCTGTGGCGCAATGGCTAGGCGGTCTGACTCAGATCGAAGGTTGCGTGTTTCAATTAACGTCAGGGCTTAAAAAACGGTATTAAACCTTGTATAAATTATGTTTTTTGAGATCAATTAATTGTAAGTGAAACAAGTCATGCTCAGATTGTGACTTACTTATGCTAGTGAAGCATTTTTATTCCTTAGAGACAGGACAGCATTCCACTATCTTACACAACTCCTTTTAATAGGTCTTCCGAAGCGTTTGTGAATGTTGCACGTGTACATGGAGCTCAATGTCTTATGTGACTTCTCGCTTTGGGGCGAGAGGTCCCGGCATTCAATCCCTTGAGCCCATTGTTTAGTGTACTTAAGTTTTAGTCAATTTCCGTTGTTTTTCTCTACAAAGAGACACTCAGAATTAGCACGTGTTTTTATGACTATTTACTGCAGAGAATAATCCAAAATCAACTGAAACGCCTGAATTTTTTAAGTAGAGGTTTTTATGTAGGTGTTATTCACGTTGCGCCCTAAAATCACAACGTGCCCTTTTCGATCGGAACGGGTAAACATATAGTACATAACGTAACTGCTCATCGTTCCGTTACAGCAGTTAGATTAGTTAGGGAACTCTGGTGGACGCAATGGTACGTGCGTCTGACTCCAGATCGAAAAGTTGCGTGTCAATTCACGTCATGGGTCCATAAAAACGGTATTAAGCATGGTTACAAAATAATGCTTTTTGAGGTAATTATTGTAAGGAAAGGTCTGCTCCAGATTGTGACTTCACATATTGCGTAAGTGAAGATTTTTATTATATCCTTAGAGACGACGAAGACAGCCCTTCTGACCAATCCATATTCTTAAATAGGTCTTCAACATTGTGACAATGTTGCATACGGTGATTATGTGGAGGCCTTCGAAGGTCTAGTGGCATGATTCTCGCTTGTGTGTGTGCAGGAGAGGTTCCCTGGCTTTCGAAATCCCGGCTGAGCAATTGTTTGAAGTGGACTGAAGTTTTAAGTGCAGATTTCCCGCTTGTTTCATTTCCTCTACAGAAAGGCACTGCGTTAAAGGCACGTGTTTATGCTATTTACCACTGCAAGAACAAACCAAAATCACTGAAACGTAAGTTCTTTGCAAATGAAGTTAAGAGTGCTTCCTTATTGTGTCTTATTCACGTGCGCCTAACATACAGACACGTTGCCATTTTGATTTTCGGGACGGTAACACATATAGTATTAAGTAAACTTACTCATCGTCCGCTGTGCTTACCGCATTGTATTAGGTTTAGGCGACTCTGTTGGCGCATATGGCTTGTAATGTGTGAACGATGTTATTCTCCAGATCCGCCCGAAAGGTTGCCGTGTTTCCTAATTCATCCGTCAGTAAACGTGTCTCTCAAAAACCGGGTACTTATGCCACCTTAGCATCTTGGTTTACTAAATAATGTTTCTCTTCGTTGAATGCTAATTAATTTTGTAAGGAAAAAGTTCATGCTCTTCATTCTGACTTCACTATTTGCGACTAGTGAAGCATTTTTCTTGATTCCTTAAGACGACGAAGTCAACGTAGTACCCTATCTGCACAACTCGCATACAGTTAAATAATAGGTATTCTCCGACATTGTGACATGTTGCACGTGACAATGGAGGCTCAATGGTCTTTTGCATTGATTCTTCAGCTTTGGAAGCGAGAGTGGTTCCCGGCTTGCTCAAATCCGACTGAGCCATTGTGTGAAGTGTTAACTGAAGTTTTTTAAGTGCACCATTTCCGCTTGTTTATTCCTACAAAGAACTCATAATAGCACGTGTTTATAATGAGATAATATCTCATTGCAGAGAATATCAAAATCAACTTGAAACGCCTCATGAGAAAGTTTGGCTCTTGATGTTACATACGATGAGATGCATTCCTTATTTGTATATGGTGTTGTGATCACGTGCGTCTACACATCCACAAACGTGCCCGGTCTTGACATCGAACGGGTTACACTATTAGTATTAATCGGTACGCTCGCTCATCGCTCCCTGCTTACGCAGCTTTAAAATTAGGTTAACGACGGACTCTGTTGGACAATTTCGCATAAGCTGCGATTCACGCAATCTGGATCCAGATTCAGAAGGTTGCAACGTGTTCAATCACGTCAGGGTCATAAGAAACGGTAACCTAGCTTGTTTACGAGAAAATATGCCTTTTTGTCAAATCTAGAGTTGTAAGGAAAGAAGTCATGCGTTCCAATGATCTGTGACTTCACTATTGCGTAGTGATAGCAGTGTTTATTATTAATCTTTAAGACGTACGAAGACCAGTCCTATCTGACCAAGCCCATACTTATATTCGGATGGTACCTATATACGATGTGACAATGTTGGCACGTGACATGGAGGCTCAATAGGTCTTATTGCATGATTCTCGCTTTTGGGTGGAGAGTCCCGGCTTCAAATCCCGGTGAGACATTGTTGAAAGTGTGACTTGAAGTCTTGTACAAAGTGCAATTCGCGTTGTTTCATTTCCTACAATGCACTTGTAATGCAATGGTTTATGCTATTTCCTGCACAGAACAAACCAAATCAAACTGAAAACGTAAGTTTTGCAATGAAGTTAAGAGTGCTCCTTATTGTGTTATCACGTGCGCCTAACAACTACAGAAACGTGCCATTTTGATTCGGACGGGTACACCATACGTATTAACGTAACTAACTCATTGTCCCCGTCTTACGCGTTGATTAGTTAGGGACTTCTGTGGCGGCAAAATGGTAGGGCGTCTGACTGCCCGATCCGAAGGTGCGTGTTCATTCAGTCAGGTCTTAAAAAACGGTATTAAGCCTTGTTTCTAAAATAATGTTTTTGAATCATTAATTGTAATTCCCCGGAAAAAGTCAGCTTCATATTCTGACTTCAGCTATTGCGTAGTGGAAGCATTTAATACCGTTCCTTAAGACGCCGAAGACAGTCCCTATCTGACCAACTCCATAACTTAATAGGTTTCCCGAATTGTACATGTTGCAACGTGACATGGAGGCTCAATGGTCTTTTTTGCAGATTCTCGCTTTGGGGAGCGAGAGTCCCGGCTTCAAATCCGACTGAGCCCATTGTTGAATGGTAACTGAAGTTTTAAGTGCATTTCCCGCTTGTTTTAATCTCCTACAAAGACACTCATATGCACGTGTTTTATGATATTTACTGCAGAGAATAATCCAAATCAACATGAAA
>JASGCC010002342.1:0-29001 GCA_030067915.1 Hydractinia echinata
CCAAAATCAGTTCAATTAAGTCCCACAGTCAATCGTTTCACTGTTAAAAGCGATGCAACCTAGTAATATCAGAAAAATATCGCTAAATACATGTTGGTACGAATATGTGACGCAACCGTTGTAACTCAAACGGACTGATACCGTTAGAAAGTCAATGAAATGTAGTTTTGAAACTGTCTCTATTTCTTCAGCGCGCCTAACGGCTAGGATTGGTCCCACAGTAAAAAATGACTTATTTATCTAAATTTTAAATAAAGCGCTACCACAGCGCCCAGTGTAATCGCTGAGTTCCAGCAATCATGTCAAATTAAGAAGAATGTTATTTCTTGGAGTCCAATTGTCTCATTTATCACATTTATAAGGTCAAAGTCCAAAATCAGTTCAATTAAGTCCCACAGTCAATCGTTTCACTGTTAAAAGCGATGCAACCTAGTAATATCAGAAAAATATCGCTAAATACATGTTGGTACGAATATGTGACGCAACCGTTGTAACTCAAACGGACTGATACCGTTAGAAAGTCAATGAAATGTAGTTTTTGAAACTGTCTCTATTTCTTCAGCGCGCGCTAACGGCTAGGATTGGTCCCACAGTAAAAAATGACTTATTTATCTAAATTTTTAAATAAAGCGCTACCACAGCGCCCAGTGTAATCGCTGAGTTCCAGCAATCATGTCAAATTAAGAAGAATGTTATTTCTTGGAGTCCAATTGTGTCATTTATCACATTTATAAGGTCAAAGTCCAAAATCAGTTCAATTAAGTCCCACAGTCAATCGTTTCACTGTTAAAAGCGATGCAACCTAGTAATATCAGAAAAATATCGCTAAATACATGTTGGTACGAATATGTGACGCAACCGTTGTAACTCAAACGGACTGATACCGTTAGAAAGTCAATGAAATGTAGTTTTTGAAACTGTCTCTATTTCTTCAGCCGCGCTAACGGCTAGGATTGGTCCCACAGTAAAAAATGACTTATTTATCTAAATTTTTAAATAAAGCGCTACCACAGCGCCCAGTGTAATCGCTGAGTTCCAGCAATCATGTCAAATTAAGAAGAATGTTATTTCTTGGAGTCCAATTGTGTCATTTATCACATTTATAAGGTCAAAGTCCAAAATCAGTTCAATTAAGTCCCACAGTCAATCGTTTCACTGTTAAAAGCGATGCAACCTAGTAATATCAGAAAAATATCGCTAAATACATGTTGGTACGAATATGTGACGCAACCGTTGTAACTCAAACGGACTGATACCGTTAGAAAGTCAATGAAATGTAGTTTTTGAAACTGTCTCTATTTCTTCAGCGCGCGCTAACGGCTAGGATTGGTCCCACAGTAAAAAATGACTTATTTATCTAAATTTTTAAATAAAGCGCTACCACAGCGCCCAGTGTAATCGCTGAGTTCCAGCAATCATGTCAAATTAAGAAGAATGTTATTTCTTGGAGTCCAATTGTGTCATTTATCACATTTATAAGGTCAAAGTCCAAAATCAGTTCAATTAAGTCCCACAGTCAATCGTTTCACTGTTAAAAGCGATGCAACCTAGTAATATCAGAAAAATATCGCTAAATACATGTTGGTACGAATATGTGACGCAACCGTTGTAACTCAAACGGACTGATACCGTTAGAAAGTCAATGAAATGTAGTTTTTGAAACTGTCTCTATTTCTTCAGCGCGGCTAACGGCTAGGATTGGTCCCACAGTAAAAAATGACTTATTTATCTAAATTTTTAAATAAAGCGCTACCACAGCGCCCAGTGTAATCGCTGAGTTCCAGCAATCATGTCAAATTAAGAAGAATGTTATTTCTTGGAGTCCAATTGTTCATTTATCACATTTATAAGGTCAAAGTCCAAATCATCAGTTCAATTAAGTCCCACAGTCAATCGTTTCACTGTTAAAAGCGATGCAACCTAGTAATATCAGAAAAATATCGCTAAATACATGTTGGTACGAATATGTGACGCAACCGTTGTAACTCAAACGGACTGATACCGTTAGAAAGTCAATGAAATGTAGTTTTTGAAACTGTCTCTATTTCTTCAGCGCGCGCTAACGGCTAGGATTGGTCCCACAGTAAAAAATGACTTATTTATCTAAATTTTTAAATAAAGCGCTACCACAGCGCCCAGTGTAATCGCTGAGTTCCAGCAATCATGTCAAATTAAGAAGAATGTTATTTCTTGGAGTCCAATTGTCATTTATCACATTTATAAGGTCAAAGTCCAAAATCAGTTCAATTAAGTCCCACAGTCAATCGTTTCACTGTTAAAAGCGATGCAACCTAGTAATATCAGAAAAATATCGCTAAATACATGTTGGTACGAATATGTGACGCAACCGTTGTAACTCAAACGGACTGATACCGTTAGAAAGTCAATGAAATGTAGTTTTTGAAACTGTCTCTATTTCTTCAGCGCGCGCTAACGGCTAGGATTGGTCCCACAGTAAAAAATGACTTATTTATCTAAATTTTTAAATAAAGCGCTACCACAGCGCCCAGTGTAATCGCTGAGTTCCAGCAATCATGTCAAATTAAGAAGAATGTTATTTCTTGGAGTCCAATTGTGTCATTTATCACATTTATAAGGTCAAAGTCCAAAATCAGTTCAATTAAGTCCCACAGTCAATCGTTTCACTGTTAAAAGCGATGCAACCTAGTAATATCAGAAAAATATCGCTAAATACATGTTGGTACGAATATGTGACGCAACCGTTGTAACTCAAACGGACTGATACCGTTAGAAAGTCAATGAAATGTAGTTTTTGAAACTGTCTCTATTTCTTCAGCGCGCGCTAACGGCTAGGATTGGTCCCACAGTAAAAAATGACTTATTTATCTAAATTTTTAAATAAAGCGCTACCACAGCGCCCAGTGTAATCGCTGAGTTCCAGCAATCATGTCAAATTAAGAAGAATGTTATTTCTTGGAGTCCAATTGTCTCATTTATCACATTTATAAGGTCAAAGTCCAAAATCAGTTCAATTAAGTCCCACAGTCAATCGTTTCACTGTTAAAAGCGATGCAACCTAGTAATATCAGAAAAATATCGCTAAATACATGTTGGTACGAATATGTGACGCAACCGTTGTAACTCAAACGGACTGATACCGTTAGAAAGTCAATGAAATGTAGTTTTTGAAACTGTCTCTATTTCTTCAGCGCGCGCTAACGGCTAGGATTGGTCCCACAGTAAAAAATGACTTATTTATCTAAATTTTTAAATAAAGCGCTACCACAGCGCCCAGTGTTCGCTGAGTTCCAGCAATCATGTCAAATTAAGAAGAATGTTATTTCTTGGAGTCCAATTGTCTCATTTATCACATTTATAAGGTCAAAGTCCAAAATCAGTTCAATTAAGTCCCACAGTCAATCGTTTCACTGTTAAAAGCGATGCAACCTAGTAATATCAGAAAAATATCGCTAAATACATGTTGGTACGAATATGTGACGCAACCGTTGTAACTCAAACGGACTGATACCGTTAGAAAGTCAATGAAATGTAGTTTTTGAAACTGTCTCTATTTCTTCAGCGCGCGCTAACGGCTAGGATTGGTCCCACAGTAAAAAATGACTTATTTATCTAAATTTTTAAATAAAGCGCTACCACAGCGCCCAGTGTAATCGCTGAGTTCCAGCAATCATGTCAAATTAAGAAGAATGTTATTTCTTGGAGTCCAATTGTGTCATTTATCACATTTATAAGGTCAAAGTCCAAAATCAGTTCAATTAAGTCCCACAGTCAATCGTTTCACTGTTAAAAGCGATGCAACCTAGTAATATCAGAAAAATATCGCTAAATACATGTTGGTACGAATATGTGACGCAACCGTTGTAACTCAAACGGACTGATACCGTTAGAAAGTCAATGAAATGTAGTTTTTGAAACTGTCTCTATTTCTTCAGCGCGCGCTAACGGCTAGGATTGGTCCCACAGTAAAAAATGACTTATTTATCTAAATTTTTAAATAAAGCGCTACCACAGCGCCCAGTGTAATCGCTGAGTTCCAGCAATCATGTCAAATTAAGAAGAATGTTATTTCTTGGAGTCCAATTGTGTCATTTATCACATTTATAAGGTCAAAGTCCAAAATCAGTTCAATTAAGTCCCACAGTCAATCGTTTCACTGTTAAAAGCGATGCAACCTAGTAATATCAGAAAAATATCGCTAAATACATGTTGGTACGAATATGTGACGCAACCGTTGTAACTCAAACGGACTGATACCGTTAGAAAGTCAATGAAATGTAGTTTTGAAACTGTCTCTATTTTTCAGCGCGCGCTAACGGCTAGGATTGGTCCCACAGTAAAAAATGACTTATTTATCTAAATTTTTAAATAAAGCGCTACCACAGCGCCCAGTGTAATCGCTGAGTTCCAGCAATCATGTCAAATTAAGAAGAATGTTATTTCTTGGAGTCCAATTGTGTCATTTATCACATTTATAAGGTCAAAGTCCAAAATCAGTTCAATTAAGTCCCACAGTCAATCGTTTCACTGTTAAAAGCGATGCAACCTAGTAATATCAGAAAAATATCGCTAAATACATGTTGGTACGAATATGTGACGCAACCGTTGTAACTCAAACGGACTGATACCGTTAGAAAGTCAATGAAATGTAGTTTTTGAAACTGTCTCTATTTCTTCAGCGCGCGCTAACGGCTAGGATTGGTCCCACAGTAAAAAATGACTTATTTATCTAAATTTTTAAATAAAGCGCTACCACAGCGCCCAGTGTAATCGCTGAGTTCCAGCAATCATGTCAAATTAAGAAGAATGTTATTTCTTGGAGTCCAATTGTGTCATTTATCACATTTATAAGGTCAAAGTCCAAAATCAGTTCAATTAAGTCCCACAGTCAATCGTTTCACTGTTAAAAGCGATGCAACCTAGTAATATCAGAAAAATATCGCTAAATACATGTTGGTACGAATATGTGACGCAACCGTTGTAACTCAAACGGACTGATACCGTTAGAAAGTCAATGAAATGTAGTTTTTGAAACTGTCTCTATTTCTTCAGCGCGCCTTAACGGCTAGGATTTGTCCCACAGTAAAAAATGACTTATTTATCTAAATTTTTAAATAAAGCGCTACCACAGCGCCCAGTGTAATCGCTGAGTTCCAGCAATCATGTCAAATTAAGAAGAATGTTATTTCTTGGAGTCCAATTGTGTCATTTATCACATTTATAAGGTCAAAGTCCAAAATCAGTTCAATTAAGTCCCACAGTCAATCGTTTCACTGTTAAAAGCGATGCAACCTAGTAATATCAGAAAAATATCGCTAAATACATGTTGGTACGAATATGTGACGCAACCGTTGTAACTCAAACGGACTGATACCGTTAGAAAGTCAATGAAATGTAGTTTTTGAAACTGTCTCTATTTCTTCAGCGCGCGCTAACGGCTAGGATTGGTCCCACAGTAAAAAATGACTTATTTATCTAAATTTTTAAATAAAGCGCTACCACAGCGCCCAGTGTAATCGCTGAGTTCCAGCAATCATGTCAAATTAAGAAGAATGTTATTTCTTGGAGTCCAATTGTGTCATTTATCACATTTATAAGGTCAAAGTCCAAAATCAGTTCAATTAAGTCCCACAGTCAATCGTTTCACTGTTAAAAGCGATGCAACCTAGTAATATCAGAAAAATATCGCTAAATACATGTTGGTACGAATATGTGACGCAACCGTTGTAACTCAAACGGACTGATACCGTTAGAAAGTCAATGAAATGTAGTTTTTGAAACTGTCTCTATTTCTTCAGCGCGCGCTAACGGCTAGGATTGGTCCCACAGTAAAAAATGACTTATTTATCTAAATTTTTAAATAAAGCGCTACCACAGCGCCCAGTGTAATCGCTGAGTTCCAGCAATCATGTCAAATTAAGAAGAATGTTATTTCTTGGAGTCCAATTGTCATTTATCACATTTATAAGGTCAAAGTCCAAAATCAGTTCAATTAAGTCCCACAGTCAATCGTTTCACTGTTAAAAGCGATGCAACCTAGTAATATCAGAAAAATATCGCTAAATACATGTTGGTACGAATATGTGACGCAACCGTTGTAACTCAAACGGACTGATACCGTTAGAAAGTCAATGAAATGTAGTTTTTGAAACTGTCTCTATTTCTTCAGCGCGCGCTAACGGCTAGGATTGGTCCCACAGTAAAAAATGACTTATTTATCTAAATTTTTAAATAAAGCGCTACCACAGCGCCCAGTGTAATCGCTGAGTTCCAGCAATCATGTCAAATTAAGAAGAATATTAACATCTTGGAGTCCAATTGTGTCATTTATCACATTTATAAGGTCAAAGTCCAAAATCAGTTCAATTAAGTCCCACAGTCAATCGTTTCACTGTTAAAAGCGATGCAACCTAGTAATATCAAAAATATCGCTAAATACATGTTGGTACGAATATGTGACGCAACCGTTGTAACTCAAACGGACTGATACCGTTAGAAAGTCAATGAAATGTAGTTTTTGAAACTGTCTCTATTTCTTCAGCGCGCTAACGGCTAGGATTGGTCCCACAGTAAAAAATGACTTATTTATCTAAATTTTTAAATAAAGCGCTACCACAGCGCCCAGTGTAATCGCTGAGTTCCAGCAATCATGTCAAATTAAGAAGAATGTTATTTCTTGGAGTCCAATTGTTTCATTTATCACATTAAAAGGTCACTGTTAAAAGCGATGCAACCTAGTAATATCAGAAAAATATCGCTAAATACATGTTGGTACGAATATGTGACGCAACCGTTGTAACTCAAACGGACTGATACCGTTAGAAAGTCAATGAAATGTAGTTTTTGAAACTGTCTCTATTTCTTCAGCGCGCGCTAACGGCTAGGATTGGTCCCACAGTAAAAAATGACTTATTTATCTAAATTTTAAATAAAGCGCTACCACAGCGCCCAGTGTAATCGCTGAGTTCCAGCAATCATGTCAAATTAAGAAGAATGTTATTTCTTGGAGTCCAATTGTGTCATTAGTCAAATCATTTATAAGGTCAATCTTTCAAAAAGCGATGCAACCTAGTAATATCAGAAAAATATCGCTAAATACATGTTGGTACGAATATGTGACGCAACCGTTGTAACTCAAACGGACTGATACCGTTAGAAAGTCAATGAAATGTAGTTTTTGAAACTGTCTCTATTTCAGCGCGCGCTAACGGCTAGGATTGGTCCCACAGTAAAAATGACTTATTTATCTAAATTTTTAAATAAAGCGCTACCACAGCGCCCAGTGTAATCGCTGAGTTCCAGCAATCATGTCAAATTAAGAAGAATGTTTTTCTTGGAGTCCAATTGTTCATTTAAGTCACATCTTATAATCGTCACTGTTAAAAGCGATGCAACCTAGTAATATCAGAAAAATATCGCTAAATACATGTTGGTACGAATATGTGACGCAACCGTTGTAACTCAAACGGACTGATACCGTTAGAAAGTCAATGAAATGTAGTTTTTGAAACTGTCTCTATTTTTCAGCGCGCGCTAACGGCTAGGATTGGTCCCACAGTAAAAAATGACTTATTTATCTAAATTTTAAATAAAGCGCTACCACAGCGCCCAGTGTAATCGCTGAGTTCCAGCAATCATGTCAAATTAAGAAGAATGTTATTTCTTGGAGTCCAATTGTGTCATTTATCACATTTATAAGGTCAAAGTCCAAAATCAGTTCAATTAAGTCCCACAGTCAATCGTTTCACTGTTAAAAGCGATGCAACCTAGTAATATCAGAAAAATATCGCTAAATACATGTTGGTACGAATATGTGACGCAACCGTTGTAACTCAAACGGACTGATACCGTTAGAAAGTCAATGAAATGTAGTTTTTGAAACTGTCTCTATTTCTTCAGCGGCGCTAACGGCTAGGATTGGTCCCACAGTAAAAAATGACTTATTTATCTAAATTTTTAAATAAAGCGCTACCACAGCGCCCAGTGTAATCGCTGAGTTCCAGCAATCATGTCAAATTAAGAAGAATGTTATTTCTTGGAGTCCAATTGTGTCATTTATCACATTTATAAGGTCAAAGTCCAAAATCAGTTCAATTAAGTCCCACAGTCAATCGTTTCACTGTTAAAAGCGATGCAACCTAGTAATATCAGAAAAATATCGCTAAATACATGTTGGTACGAATATGTGACGCAACCGTTGTAACTCAAACGGACTGATACCGTTAGAAAGTCAATGAAATGTAGTTTTTGAAACTGTCTCTATTTCTTCAGCGCGCGCTAACGGCTAGGATTGGTCCCACAGTAAAAAATGACTTATTTATCTAAATTTTTAAATAAAGCGCTACCACAGCGCCCAGTGTAATCGCTGAGTTCCAGCAATCATGTCAAATTAAGAAGAATGTTATTTCTTGGAGTCCAATTGTGTCATTTATCACATTTATAAGGTCAAAGTCCAAAATCAGTTCAATTAAGTCCCACAGTCAATCGTTTCACTGTTAAAAGCGATGCAACCTAGTAAATCAGAAAAATATCGCTAAATACATGTTGGTACGAATATGTGACGCAACCGTTGTAACTCAAACGGACTGATACCGTTAGAAAGTCAATGAAATGTAGTTTTTGAAACTGTCTCTATTTCTTCAGCGCGCGCTAACGGCTAGGATTGGTCCCACAGTAAAAAATGACTTATTTATCTAAATTTTTAAATAAAGCGCTACCACAGCGCCCAGTGTAATCGCTGAGTTCCAGCAATCATGTCAAATTAAGAAGAATGTTATTTCTTGGAGTCCAATTGTGTCATTTATCACATTTATAAGGTCAAAGTCCAAAATCAGTTCAATTAAGTCCCACAGTCAATCGTTTCACTGTTAAAAGCGATGCAACCTAGTAATATCAGAAAAATATCGCTAAATACATGTTGGTACGAATATGTGACGCAACCGTTGTAACTCAAACGGACTGATACCGTTAGAAAGTCAATGAAATGTAGTTTTTGAAACTGTCTCTATTTCTTCAGCGCGCGCTAACGGCTAGGATTGGTCCCACAGTAAAAAATGACTTATTTATCTAAATTTTAAATAAAGCGCTACCACAGCGCCCAGTGTAATCGCTGAGTTCCAGCAATCATGTCAAATTAAGAAGAATGTTATTTCTTGGAGTCCAATTGTGTCATTTATCACATTTATAAGGTCAAAGTCCAAAATCAGTTCAATTAAGTCCCACAGTCAATCGTTTCACTGTTAAAAGCGATGCAACCTAGTAATGTCAGAAAAATATCGCTAAATACATGTTGGTACGAATATGTGACGCAACCGTTGTAACTCAAACGGACTGATACCGTTAGAAAGTCAATGAAATGTAGTTTTTGAAACTGTCTCTATTTCTTCAGCGCGCGCTAACGGCTAGGATTGGTCCCACAGTAAAAAATGACTTATTTATCTAAATTTTTAAATAAAGCGCTACCACAGCGCCCAGTGTAATCGCTGAGTTCCAGCAATCATGTCAAATTAAGAAGAATGTTATTTCTTGGAGTCCAATTGTGTCATTTATCACATTTAAAAGGTCACTGTTAAAAGCGATGCAACCTAGTAATATCAGAAAAATATCGCTAAATACATGTTGGTACGAATATGTGACGCAACCGTTGTAACTCAAACGGACTGATACCGTTAGAAAGTCAATGAAATGTAGTTTTTGAAACTGTCTCTATTTCTTCAGCGCGCGCTAACGGCTAGGATTGGTCCCACAGTAAAAAATGACTTATTTATCTAAATTTTTAAATAAAGCGCTACCACAGCGCCCAGTGTAATCGCTGAGTTCCAGCAATCATGTCAAATTAAGAAGAATGTTATTTCTTGGAGTCCAATTGTGTCATTTATCACATTTATAAGGTCACTGTTAAAAGCGATGCAACCAAATAATATCAGAAAAATATCGCTAAATACATGTTCGTACGAACATGTGACGCAACCGTTGTAACTCAAACGGACTGATACCGTTAGAAAGTCAATGAAATGTAGTTTTGAAACTGTCTCTATTTCTTCAGCGCGCGCTAACGGCTAGGATTGGTCCCACAGTAAAAATGACTTATTTATCTAAATTTTAAATAAAGCGCTACCACAGCGCCCAGTGTAATCGCTGAGTTCCAGCAATCATGTCAAATTAAGAAGAATGTTATTTCTTGGAGTCCAATTGTGTCATTTATCACATTTATAAGGTCACTGTTAAAAGCGATGCAACCAAATAATATCAGAAAAATATCGCTAAATACATGTTCGTACGAACATGTGACGCAACCGTTGTAACTCAAATGGACTGATACCGTTAGAAAGTCAATGAAATGTAGTTTTGAAACTGTCTCTATTTTTCAGCGCGCGCTAACGGCTAGGATTGGTCCCACAGTAAAAATGACTTATTTATCTAAATTTTTAAATAAAGCGCTACCACAGCGCCCAGTGTAATCGCTGAGTTCCAGCAATCATGTCAAATTAAGAAGAATGTTATTTCTTGGAGTCCAATTGTCTCATTTATCACATTTATAAGGTCACTGTTAAAAGCGATGCAACCTAGTAATATCAGAAAAATATCGCTAAATACATGTTGGTACGAATATGTGACGCAACCGTTGTAACTCAAACGGACTGATACCGTTAGAAAGTCAATGAAATGTAGTTTTGAAACTGTCTCTATTTCTTCAGCGCGCGCTAACGGCTAGGATTGGTCCCACAGTAAAAATGACTTATTTATCTAAATTTTTAAATAAAGCGCTACCACAGCGCCCAGTGTAATCGCTGAGTTCCAGCAATCATGTCAAATTAAGAAGAATGTTATTTCTTGGAGTCCAATTGTCTCATTTATCACATTTATAAGGTCAAAGTCCAAAATCAGTTCAATTAGTCCCACAGTCAATCGTTTCACTGTTAAAAGCGATGCAACCTAGTAATATCAGAAAAATATCGCTAAATACATGTTGGTACGAATATGTGACGCAACCGTTGTAACTCAAACGGACTGATACCGTTAGAAAGTCAATGAAATGTAGTTTTTGAAACTGTCTCTATTTCTTCAGCGCGCTAACGGCTAGGATTGGTCCCACAGTAAAAAATGACTTATTTATCTAAATTTTAAATAAAGCGCTACCACAGCGCCCAGTGTAATCGCTGAGTTCCAGCAATCATGTCAAATTAAGAAGAATTTATTTCTTGGAGTCCAATTGTTCATTTATCACATTTATAAGGTCACTGTTAAAAGCGATGCAACCTAGTAATATCAGAAAAATATCGCTAAATACATGTTGGTACGAATATGTGACGCAACCGTTGTAACTCAAACGGACTGATACCGTTAGAAAGTCAATGAAATGTAGTTTTTGAAACTGTCTCTATTTCTTCAGCGCGCGCTAACGGCTAGGATTGGTCCCACAGTAAAAAATGACTTATTTATCTAAATTTTAAATAAAGCGCTACCACAGCGCCCAGTGTAATCGCTGAGTTCCAGCAATCATGTCAAATTAAGAAGAATGTTATTTCTTGGAGTCCAATTGTGTCATTTATCACATTTATAAGGTCAAAGTCCAAAATCAGTTCAATTAAGTCCCACAGTCAATCGTTTCACTGTTAAAAGCGATGCAACCTAGTAATATCAGAAAAATATCGCTAAATACATGTTGGTACGAATATGTGACGCAACCGTTGTAACTCAAACGGACTGATACCGTTAGAAAGTCAATGAAATGTAGTTTTGAAACTGTCTCTATTTTTTCAGCGCGCGCTAACGGCTAGGATTGGTCCCACAGTAAAAATGACTTATTTATCTAAATTTTTAAATAAAGCGCTACCACAGCGCCCAGTGAAATCGCTGAGTTCCAGCAATCATGTCAAATTAAGAAGAATGTTATTTCTTGGAGTCCAATTGTCTCATTTATCACATTTATAAGGTCAAAGTCCAAAATCAGTTCAATTAAGTCCCACAGTCAATCGTTTCACTGTTAAAAGCGATGCAACCTAGTAATATCAGAAAAATATCGCTAAATACATGTTGGTACGAATATGTGACGCAACCGTTGTAACTCAAACGGACTGATACCGTTAGAAAGTCAATGAAATGTAGTTTTGAAACTGTCTCTATTTTTCAGCGCGCGCTAACGGCTAGGATTGGTCCCACAGTAAAAATGACTTATTTATCTAAATTTTTAAATAAAGCGCTACCACAGCGCCCAGTGTAATCGCTGAGTTCCAGCAATCATGTCAAATTAAGAAGAATGTTATTTCTTGGAGTCCAATTGTGTCATTTATCACATTTATAAGGTCACTGTTGAAAGCGATGCAACCAAAGTAATATCAGAAAAATATCGCTAAATACATGTTCGTACGAATATGTGACGCAACCGTTGTAACTCAAACGGACTGATACCGTTAGAAAGTCAATGAAATGTAGTTTTGAAACTGTCTCTATTTTTTCAGCGCGCGCTAACGGCTAGGATTGGTCCCACAGTAAAAATGACTTATTTATCTAAATTTTTAAATAAAGCGCTACCACAGCGCCCAGTGAAATCGCTGAGTTCCAGCAATCATGTCAAATTAAGAAGAATGTTATTTCTTGGAGTCCAATTGTCTCATTTATCACATTTATAAGGTCAAAGTCCAAAATCAGTTCAATTAAGTCCCACAGTCAATCGTTTCACTGTTAAAAGCGATGCAACCTAGTAATGTCAGAAAAATATCGCTAAATACATGTTGGTACGAATATGTGACGCAACCGTTGTAACTCAAACGGACTGATACCGTTAGAAAGTCAATGAAATGTAGTTTTGAAACTGTCTCTATTTTTTCAGCGCGCGCTAACGGCTAGGATTGGTCCCACAGTAAAAATGATTTATTTATCTAAATTTTTAAATAAAGCGCTACCACAGCGCCCAGTGAATCGCTGAGTTCCAGCAATCATGTCAAATTAAGAAGAATGTTATTTCTTGGAGTCCAATTGTCTCATTTATCACATTTATAAGGTCAAAGTCCAAAATCAGTTCAATTAAGTCCCACAGTCAATCGTTTCACTGTTAAAAGCGATGCAACCTAGTAATATCAGAAAAATATCGCTAAATACATGTTGGTACGAATATGTGACGCAACCGTTGTAACTCAAACGGACTGATACCGTTAGAAAGTCAATGAAATGTAGTTTTTGAAACTGTCTCTATTTCTTCAGCGCGCGCTAACGGCTAGGATTGGTCCCACAGTAAAAAATGACTTATTTATCTAAATTTTTAAATAAAGCGCTACCACAGCGCCCAGTGTAATCGCTGAGTTCCAGCAATCATGTCAAATTAAGAAGAATGTTATTTCTTGGAGTCCAATTGTGTCATTTATCACATTTGTAAGGTCACTGTTGAAAGCGATGCAACCTAATATCAGAAAAATATCGCTAAATACATGTTGGTACGAATATGTGACGCAACCGTTGTAACTCAAACGGACTGATACCGTTAGAAAGTCAATGAAATGTAGTTTTTGAAACTGTCTCTATTTCTTCAGCGCGCGCTAACGGCTAGGATTGGTCCCACAGTAAAAAATGACTTATTTATCTAAATTTTTAAATAAAGCGCTACCACAGCGCCCAGTGTAATCGCTGAGTTCCAGCAATCATGTCAAATTAAGAAGAATGTTATTTCTTGGAGTCCAATTGTCATTTATCACATTTATAAGGTCAAAGTCCAAAATCAGTTCAATTAAGTCCCACAGTCAATCGTTTCACTGTTAAAAGCGATGCAACCTAGTAATGTCAGAAAAATATCGCTAAATACATGTTGGTACGAATATGTGACGCAACCGTTGTAACTCAAACGGACTGATACCGTTAGAAAGTCAATGAAATGTAGTTTTTGAAACTGTCTCTATTTCTTCAGCGCGCGCTAACGGCTAGGATTGGTCCCACAGTAAAAAATGACTTATTTATCTAAATTTTAAATAAAGCGCTACCACAGCGCCCAGTGTAATCGCTGAGTTCCAGCAATCATGTCAAATTAAGAAGAATGTTATTTCTTGGAGTCCAATTGTGTCATTTATCACATTTATAAGGTCAAAGTCCAAAATCAGTTCAATTAAGTCCCACAGTCAATCGTTTCACTGTTAAAAGCGATGCAACCTAGTAATATCAGAAAAATATCGCTAAATACATGTTGGTACGAATATGTGACGCAACCGTTGTAACTCAAACGGACTGATACCGTTAGAAAGTCAATGAAATGTAGTTTTTGAAACTGTCTCTATTTCTTCAGCGCGCGCTAACGGCTAGGATTGGTCCCACAGTAAAAAATGACTTATTTATCTAAATTTTTAAATAAAGCGCTACCACAGCGCCCAGTGTAATCGCTGAGTTCCAGCAATCATGTCAAATTAAGAAGAATGTTATTTCTTGGAGTCCAATTGTGTCATTTATCACATTTAAAAGGTCACTGTTAAAAGCGATGCAACCAAGTAATATCAGAAAAATATCGCTAAATACATGTTGGTACGAATATGTGACGCAACCGTTGTAACTCAAACGGACTGATACCGTTAGAAAGTCAATGAAATGTAGTTTTTGAAACTGTCTCTATTTCTTCAGCGCGCGCTAACGGCTAGGATTGGTCCCACAGTAAAAAATGACTTATTTATCTAAATTTTTAAATAAAGCGCTACCACAGCGCCCAGTGTAATCGCTGAGTTCCAGCAATCATGTCAAATTAAGAAGAATGTTATTTCTTGGAGTCCAATTGTGTCATTTATCACATTTATAAGGTCACTGTTAAAAGCGATGCAACCAATAATATCAGAAAAATATCGCTAAATACATGTTGGTACGAATATGTGACGCAACCGTTGTAACTCAAACGGACTGATACCGTTAGAAAGTCAATGAAATGTAGTTTTGAAACTGTCTCTATTTTTCAGCGCGCGCTAACGGCTAGGATTGGTCCCACAGTAAAAATGACTTATTTATCTAAATTTTTAAATAAAGCGCTACCACAGCGCCCAGTGTAATCGCTGAGTTCCAGCAATCATGTCAAATTAAGAAGAATGTTATTTCTTGGAGTCCAATTGTCTCATTTATCACATTTATACGCCGACCAACGACCAATACCCATCCAATCACACCCCACCCCCACACGAGGTCACTGTTAAAAGCGATGCAACCTAGTAATATCAGAAAAATATCGCTAAATACATGTTGGTACGAATATGTGACGCAACCGTTGTAACTCAAACGGACTGATACCGTTAGAAAGTCAATGAAATGTAGTTTTTGAAACTGTCTCTATTTCTTCAGCGCGCGCTAACGGCTAGGATTGGTCCCACAGTAAAAAATGACTTATTTATCTAAATTTTTAAATAAAGCGCTACCACAGCGCCCAGTGTAATCGCTGAGTTCCAGCAATCATGTCAAATTAAGAAGAATGTTATTTCTTGGAGTCCAATTGTGTCATTTATCACATTTATAAGGTCAAAGTCCAAAATCAGTTCAATTAAGTCCCACAGTCAATCGTTTCACTGTTAAAAGCGATGCAACCTAGTAATGTCAGAAAAATATCGCTAAATACATGTTGGTACGAATATGTGACGCAACCGTTGTAACTCAAACGGACTGATACCGTTAGAAAGTCAATGAAATGTAGTTTTTGAAACTGTCTCTATTTCTTCAGCGCGCGCTAACGGCTAGGATTGGTCCCACAGTAAAAAATGACTTATTTATCTAAATTTTAAATAAAGCGCTACCACAGCGCCCAGTGTAATCGCTGAGTTCCAGCAATCATGTCAAATTAAGAAGAATGTTATTTCTTGGAGTCCAATTGTGTCATTTATCACATTTATAAGGTCAAAGTCCAAAATCAGTTCAATTAAGTCCCACAGTCAATCGTTTCACTGTTAAAAGCGATGCAACCTAGTAATGTCAGAAAAATATCGCTAAATACATGTTGGTACGAATATGTGACGCAACCGTTGTAACTCAAACGGACTGATACCGTTAGAAAGTCAATGAAATGTAGTGTTTGAAACTGTCTCTATTTTTCAGCGCGCGCTAACGGCTAGGATTGGTCCCACAGTAAAAAATGACTTATTTATCTAAATTTTTAAATAAAGCGCTACCACAGCGCCCAGTGTAATCGCTGAGTTCCAGCAATCATGTCAAATTAAGAAGAATGTTATTTCTTGGAGTCCAATTGTCTCATTTATCACATTTATAAGGTCAAAGTCCAAAATCAGTTCAATTAAGTCCCACAGTCAATCGTTTCACTGTTAAAAGCGATGCAACCTAGTAATATCAGAAAAATATCGCTAAATACATGTTGGTACGAATATGTGACGCAACCGTTGTAACTCAAACGGACTGATACCGTTAGAAAGTCAATGAAATGTAGTTTTTGAAACTGTCTCTATTTTTCAGCGCGCGCTAACGGCTAGGATTGGTCCCACAGTAAAAAATGACTTATTTATCTAAATTTTTAAATAAAGCGCTACCACAGCGCCCAGTGTAATCGCTGAGTTTCAGCAATCATGTCAAATTAAGAAGAATGTTATTTCTTGGAGTCCAATTGTGTCATTTATCACATTTATAAGGTCACTGTTAAAAGCGATGCAACCAAGTAATATCAGAAAAATATCGCTAAATACATGTTGGTACGAATATGTGACGCAACCGTTGTAACTCAAACGGACTGATACCGTTAGAAAGTCAATGAAATGTAGTTTTGAAACTGTCTCTATTTTTCAGCGCGCGCTAACGGCTAGGATTGGTCCCACAGTAAAAATGACTTATTTATCTAAATTTTTAAATAAAGCGCTACCACAGCGCCCAGTGTAATCGCTGAGTTCCAGCAATCATGTCAAATTAAGAAGAATGTTATTTCTTGGAGTCCAATTGTCTCATTTATCACATTTATAAGGTCAAAGTCCAAAATCAGTTCAATTAAGTCCCACAGTCAATCGTTTCACTGTTAAAAGCGATGCAACCTAGTAATGTCAGAAAAATATCGCTAAATACATGTTGGTACGAATATGTGACGCAACCGTTGTAACTCAAACGGACTGATACCGTTAGAAAGTCAATGAAATGTAGTTTTGAAACTGTCTCTATTTTTCAGCGCGCGCTAACGGCTAGGATTGGTCCCACAGTAAAAATGACTTATTTATCTAAATTTTTAAATAAAGCGCTACCACAGCGCCCAGTGTAATCGCTGAGTTCCAGCAATCATGTCAAATTAAGAAGAATGTTATTTCTTGGAGTCCAATTGTCTCATTTATCACATTTATAAGGTGAAAGTCCAAAATCAGTTCAATTAAGTCCCACAGTCAATCGTTTCACTGTTAAAAGCGATGCAACCTAGTAATATCAGAAAAATATCGCTAAATACATGTTGGTACGAATATGTGACGCAACCGTTGTAACTCAAACGGACTGATACCGTTAGAAAGTCAATGAAATGTAGTTTTTGAAACTGTCTCTATTTCTTCAGCGCGCGCTAACGGCTAGGATTGGTCCCACAGTAAAAAATGACTTATTTATCTAAATTTTTAAATAAAGCGCTACCACAGCGCCCAGTGTAATCGCTGAGTTCCAGCAATCATGTCAAATTAAGAAGAATGTTATTTCTTGGAGTCCAATTGTGTCATTTATCACATTTATAAGGTCACTGTTGAAAGCGATGCAACCAGTAATATCAGAAAAATATCGCTAAATACATGTTGGTACGAATATGTGACGCAACCGTTGTAACTCAAACGGACTGATACCGTTAGAAAGTCAATGAAATGTAGTTTTTGAAACTGTCTCTATTTCTTCAGCGCGCGCTAACGGCTAGGATTGGTCCCACAGTAAAAAATGACTTATTTATCTAAATTTTTAAATAAAGCGCTACCACAGCGCCCAGTGTAATCGCTGAGTTCCAGCAATCATGTCAAATTAAGAAGAATGTTATTTCTTGGAGTCCAATTGTGTCATTTATCACATTTATAAGGTCAAAGTCCAAAATCAGTTCAATTAAGTCCCACAGTCAATCGTTTCACTGTTAAAAGCGATGCAACCTAGTAATGTCAGAAAAATATCGCTAAATACATGTTGGTACGAATATGTGACGCAACCGTTGTAACTCAAACGGACTGATACCGTTAGAAAGTCAATGAAATGTAGTTTTTGAAACTGTCTCTATTTCTTCAGCGCGCGCTAACGGCTAGGATTGGTCCCACAGTAAAAAATGACTTATTTATCTAAATTTTTAAATAAAGCGCTACCACAGCGCCCAGTGTAATCGCTGAGTTCCAGCAATCATGTCAAATTAAGAAGAATGTTATTTCTTGGAGTCCAATTGTGTCATTTATCACATTTATAAGGTCAAAGTCCAAAATCAGTTCAATTAAGTCCCACAGTCAATCGTTTCACTGTTAAAAGCGATGCAACCTAGTAATATCAGAAAAATATCGCTAAATACATGTTGGTACGAATATGTGACGCAACCGTTGTAACTCAAACGGACTGATACCGTTAGAAAGTCAATGAAATGTAGTTTTTGAAACTGTCTCTATTTCTTCAGCGCGCGCTAACGGCTAGGATTGGTCCCACAGTAAAAAATGACTTATTTATCTAAATTTTTAAATAAAGCGCTACCACAGCGCCCAGTGTAATCGCTGAGTTCCAGCAATCATGTCAAATTAAGAAGAATGTTATTTCTTGGAGTCCAATTGTGTCATTTATCACATTTATAAGGTCAAAGTCCAAAATCAGTTCAATTAAGTCCCACAGTCAATCGTTTCACTGTTAAAAGCGATGCAACCTAGTAATGTCAGAAAAATATCGCTAAATACATGTTGGTACGAATATGTGACGCAACCGTTGTAACTCAAACGGACTGATACCGTTAGAAAGTCAATGAAATGTAGTTTTTGAAACTGTCTCTATTTCTTCAGCGCGCGCTAACGGCTAGGATTGGTCCCACAGTAAAAAATGACTTATTTATCTAAATTTTAAATAAAGCGCTACCACAGCGCCCAGTGTAATCGCTGAGTTCCAGCAATCATGTCAAATTAAGAAGAATGTTATTTCTTGGAGTCCAATTGTGTCATTTATCACATTTAAAAGGTCACTGTTAAAAGCGATGCAACCAAGTAATATCAGAAAAATATCGCTAAATACATGTTGGTACGAATATGTGACGCAACCGTTGTAACTCAAACGGACTGATACCGTTAGAAAGTCAATGAAATGTAGTTTTTGAAACTGTCTCTATTTCTTCAGCGCGCGCTAACGGCTAGGATTGGTCCCACAGTAAAAAATGACTTATTTATCTAAATTTTTAAATAAAGCGCTACCACAGCGCCCAGTGTAATCGCTGAGTTCCAGCAATCATGTCAAATTAAGAAGAATGTTATTTCTTGGAGTCCAATTGTGTCATTTATCACATTTATAAGGTCACTGTTAAAAGCGATGCAACCAAAGTAATATCAGAAAAATATCGCTAAATACATGTTGGTACGAATATGTGACGCAACCGTTGTAACTCAAACGGACTGATACCGTTAGAAAGTCAATGAAATGTAGTTTTGAAACTGTCTCTATTTTTCAGCGCGCGCTAACGGCTAGGATTGGTCCCACAGTAACAAATGATTTATTTATCTAAATTTTTAAATAAAGCGCTACCACAGCGCCCAGTGAAATCGCTGAGTTCCAGCAATCATGTCAAATTAAGAAGAATGTTATTTCTTAGAGTCCAATTGTCTCATTTATCACATTTATAAGGTCACTGTTAAAAGCGATGCAACCTAGTAATGTCAGAAAAATATCGCTAAATACATGTTGGTACGAATATGTGACGCAACCGTTGTAACTCAAACGGACTGATACCGTTAGAAAGTCAATGAAATGTAGTTTTGAAACTGTCTCTATTTTTCAGCGCGCGCTAACGGCTAGGATTGGTCCCACAGTAAAAAATGACTTATTTATCTAAATTTTTAAATAAAGCGCTACCACAGCGCCCAGTGTAATCGCTGAGTTCCAGCAATCATGTCAAATTAAGAAGAATGTTATTTCTTGGAGTCCAATTGTGTCATTTATCACATTTATAAGGTCACTGTTAAAAGCGATGCAACCAATAATATCAGAAAAATATCGCTAAATACATGTTGGTACGAATATGTGACGCAACCGTTGTAACTCAAACGGACTGATACCGTTAGAAAGTCAATGAAATGTAGTTTATGAAACTGTCTCTATTTTTCAGCGCGCGCTAACGGCTAGGATTGGTCCCACAGTAAAAATGATTTATTTATCTAAATTTTTAAATAAAGCGCTACCACAGCGCCCAGTGAAATCGCTGAGTTCCAGCAATCATGTCAAATTAAGAAGAATGTTATTTCTTAGAGTCCAATTGTCTCATTTATCACATTTATAAGGTCACTGTTAAAAGCGATGCAACCTAGTAATGTCAGAAAAATATCGCTAAATACATGTTGGTACGAATATGTGACGCAACCGTTGTAACTCAAACGGACTGATACCGTTAGAAAGTCAATGAAATGTAGTTTTTGAAACTGTCTCTATTTTTCAGCGCGCGCTAACGGCTAGGATTGGTCCCACAGTAAAAAATGACTTATTTATCTAAATTTTTAAATAAAGCGCTACCACAGCGCCCAGTGTAATCGCTGAGTTCCAGCAATCATGTCAAATTAAGAAGAATGTTATTTCTTGGAGTCCAATTGTGTCATTTATCACATTTATAAGGTCAAAGTCCAAAATCAGTTCAATTAAGTCCCACAGTCAATCGTTTCACTGTTAAAAGCGATGCAACCTAGTAATGTCAGAAAAATATCGCTAAATACATGTTGGTACGAATATGTGACGCAACCGTTGTAACTCAAACGGACTGATACCGTTAGAAAGTCAATGAAATGTAGTTTTGAAACTGTCTCTATTTTTCAGCGCGCGCTAACGGCTAGGATTGGTTCCACTGTAAAAATGACTTATTTATCTAAATTTTTAAATAAAGCGCTACCACAGCGCCCAGTGTAATCGCTGAGTTCCAGCAATCATGTCAAATTAAGAAGAATGTTATTTCTTGGAGTCCAATTGTCTCATTTATCACATTTATAAGGTCAAAGTCCAAAATCAGTTCAATTAAGTCCCACAGTCAATCGTTTCACTGTTAAAAGCGATGCAACCTAGTAATGTCAGAAAAATATCGCTAAATACATGTTGGTACGAATATGTGACGCAACCGTTGTAACTCAAACGGACTGATACCGTTAGAAAGTCAATGAAATGTAGTTTTGAAACTGTCTCTATTTTTCAGCGCGCGCTAACGGCTAGGATTGGTCCCACAGTAAAAATGACTTATTTATCTAAATTTTTAAATAAAGCGCTACCACAGCGCCCAGTGTAATCGCTGAGTTCCAGCAATCATGTCAAATTAAGAAGAATGTTATTTCTTGGAGTCCAATTGTGTCATTTATCACATTTATAAGGTCACTGTTAAAGCGATGCAACCAAATAATATCAGAAAAATATCGCTAAATACATGTTCGTACGAATATGTGACGCAACCGTTGTAACTCAAACGGACTGATACCGTTAGAAAGTCAATGAAATGTAGTTTTGAAACTGTCTCTATTTTTTAAGCCCGCGCTAACGGCTAGGATTGGTCCCACAGTAAAAATCACTTATTTATCTAAATTTTTAAATAAAGCGCTACCACAGCGCCCAGTGTAATCGCTGAGTTCCAGCAATCATGTCAAATTAAGAAGAATGTTATTTCTTGGAGTCCAATTGTGTCATTTATCACATTTATAAGGTCAAAGTCCAAAATCAGTTCAATTAAGTCCCACAGTCAATCGTTTCACTGTTAAAAGCGATGCAACCTAGTAATGTCAGAAAAATATCGCTAAATACATGTTGGTACGAATATGTGACGCAACCGTTGTAACTCAAACGGACTGATACCGTTAGAAAGTCAATGAAATGTAGTTTTTGAAACTGTCTCTATTTCTTCAGCGCGCGCTAACGGCTAGGATTGGTCCCACAGTAAAAAATGACTTATTTATCTAAATTTTTAAATAAAGCGCTACCACAGCGCCCAGTGTAATCGCTGAGTTCCAGCAATCATGTCAAATTAAGAAGAATGTTATTTCTTGGAGTCCAATTGTCTCATTTATCACATTTATAAGGTCAAAGTCCAAAATCAGTTCAATTAAGTCCCACAGTCAATCGTTTCACTGTTAAAAGCGATGCAACCTAGTAATATCAGAAAAATATCGCTAAATACATGTTGGTACGAATATGTGACGCAACCGTTGTAACTCAAACGGACTGATACCGTTAGAAAGTCAATGAAATGTAGTTTTTGAAACTGTCTCTATTTCTTCAGCGCGCGCTAACGGCTAGGATTGGTCCCACAGTAAAAAAGACTTATTTATCTAAATTTTTAAATAAAGCGCTACCACAGCGCCCAGTGTAATCGCTGAGTTCCAGCAATCATGTCAAATTAAGAAGAATGTTATTTCTTGGAGTCCAATTGTCATTTATCACATTTATAAGGTCAAAGTCCAAAATCAGTTCAATTAAGTCCCACAGTCAATCGTTTCACTGTTAAAAGCGATGCAACCTAGTAATGTCAGAAAAATATCGCTAAATACATGTTGGTACGAATATGTGACGCAACCGTTGTAACTCAAACGGACTGATACCGTTAGAAAGTCAATGAAATGTAGTTTATGAAACTGTCTCTATATTTTCAGCGCGCGCTAACGGCTAGGATTGGTCCCACAGTAAAAAATGACTTACTTATCTAAATTTTTAAATAAAGCACTACCACAGCGCCCAGTGTAATCGCTGAGTTCCAGCAATCATGTCAAATTAAGAAGAATGTTATTTCTTGGAGTCCAATTGCCTCATTTATCACATTTATAAGGTCAAAGTCCAAAATCAGTTCAATTAAGCTCCACAGTCAATCGTTTCACTGTTAAAAGCGATGCAACCTAGTAATATCAGAAAAATATCGCTAAATACATGTTGGTACGAATATGTGACGCAACCGTTGTAACTCAAACGGACTGATACCGTTAGAAAGTCAATGAAATGTAGTTTTTGAAACTGTCTCTATTTCTTCAGCGCGCGCTAACGGCTAGGATTGGTCCCACAGTAAAAAATGACTTATTTATCTAAATTTTTAAATAAAGCGCTACCACAGCGCCCAGTGTAATCGCTGAGTTCCAGCAATCATGTCAAATTAAGAAGAATGTTATTTCTTGGAGTCCAATTGTGTCATTTATCACATTTATAAGGTCAAAGTCCAAAATCAGTTCAATTAAGTCCCACAGTCAATCGTTTCACTGTTAAAAGCGATGCAACCTAGTAATATCAGAAAAATATCGCTAAATACATGTTGGTACGAATATGTGACGCAACCGTTGTAACTCAAACGGACTGATACCGTTAGAAAGTCAATGAAATGTAGTTTTTGAAACTGTCTCTATTTCTTCAGCGCGCGCTAACGGCTAGGATTGGTCCCACAGTAAAAAATGACTTATTTATCTAAATTTTTAAATAAAGCGCTACCACAGCGCCCAGTGTAATCGCTGAGTTCCAGCAATCATGTCAAATTAAGAAGAATGTTATTTCTTGGAGTCCAATTGTGTCATTTATCACATTTATAAGGTCAAAGTCCAAAATCAGTTCAATTAAGTCCCACAGTCAATCGTTTCACTGTTAAAAGCGATGCAACCTAGTAATATCAGAAAAATATCGCTAAATACATGTTGGTACGAATATGTGACGCAACCGTTGTAACTCAAACGGACTGATACCGTTAGAAAGTCAATGAAATGTAGTTTTTGAAACTGTCTCTATTTCTTCAGCGCGCGCTAACGGCTAGGATTGGTCCCACAGTAAAAAATGACTTATTTATCTAAATTTTAAATAAAGCGCTACCACAGCGCCCAGTGTAATCGCTGAGTTCCAGCAATCATGTCAAATTAAGAAGAATGTTATTTCTTGGAGTCCAATTGTGTCATTTATCACATTTATAAGGTCAAAGTCCAAAATCAGTTCAATTAAGTCCCACAGTCAATCGTTTCACTGTTAAAAGCGATGCAACCTAGTAATATCAGAAAAATATCGCTAAATACATGTTGTACGAATATGTGACGCAACCGTTGTAACTCAAACGGACTGATACCGTTAGAAAGTCAATGAAATGTAGTTTTTGAAACTGTCTCTATTTCTTCAGCGCGCGTAACGGCTAGGATTGGTCCCACAGTAAAAAATGACTTATTTATCTAAATTTTAAATAAAGCGCTACCACAGCGCCCAGTGTAATCTGAGTTCCAGCAATCATGTCAAATTAAGAAGAATGTTATTTCTTGGAGTCCAATTGTTCATTTATCACATTTATAAGGTCAAAGTCCAAAATCAGTTCAATTAAGTCCCACAGTCAATCGTTTCACTGTTAAAAGCGATGCAACCTAGTAATATCAGAAAAATATCGCTAAATACATGTTGGTACGAATATGTGACGCAACCGTTGTAACTCAAACGGACTGATACCGTTAGAAAGTCAATGAAATGTAGTTTTTGAAACTGTCTCTATTTCTTCAGCGCGCGCTAACGGCTAGGATTGGTCCCACAGTAAAAAATGACTTATTTATCTAAATTTTTAAATAAAGCGCTACCACAGCGCCCAGTGTAATCGCTGAGTTCCAGCAATCATGTCAAATTAAGAAGAATGTTATTTCTTGGAGTCCAATTGTGTCATTTATCACATTTATAAGGTCAAAGTCCAAAATCAGTTCAATTAAGTCCCACAGTCAATCGTTTCACTGTTAAAAGCGATGCAACCTAGTAATATCAGAAAAATATCGCTAAATACATGTTGGTACGAATATGTGACGCAACCGTTGTAACTCAAACGGACTGATACCGTTAGAAAGTCAATGAAATGTAGTTTTTGAAACTGTCTCTATTTCTTCAGCGCGCGCTAACGGCTAGGATTGGTCCCACAGTAAAAAATGACTTATTTATCTAAATTTTAAATAAAGCGCTACCACAGCGCCCAGTGTAATCGCTGAGTTCCAGCAATCATGTCAAATTAAGAAGAATGTTATTTCTTGGAGTCCAATTGTGTCATTTATCACATTTATAAGGTCAAAGTCCAAAATCAGTTCAATTAAGTCCCACAGTCAATCGTTTCACTGTTAAAAGCGATGCAACCTAGTAATATCAGAAAAATATCGCTAAATACATGTTGGTACGAATATGTGACGCAACCGTTGTAACTCAAACGGATGATACCGTTAGAAAGTCAATGAAATGTAGTTTTTGAAACTGTCTCTATTTCTTCAGCGCGCGCTAACGGCTAGGATTGGTCCCACAGTAAAAAATGACTTATTTATCTAAATTTTAAATAAAGCGCTACCACAGCGCCCAGTGTAATCTGAGTTCCAGCAATCATGTCAAATTAAGAAGAATGTTATTTCTTGGAGTCCAATTGTCTCATTTATCACATTTATAAGGTCAAAGTCCAAAATCAGTTCAATTAAGTCCCACAGTCAATCGTTTCACTGTTAAAAGCGATGCAACCTAGTAATATCAGAAAAATATCGCTAAATACATGTTGGTACGAATATGTGACGCAACCGTTGTAACTCAAACGGACTGATACCGTTAGAAAGTCAATGAAATGTAGTTTTTGAAACTGTCTCTATTTCTTCAGCGCGCGCTAACGGCTAGGATTGGTCCCACAGTAAAAAATGACTTATTTATCTAAATTTTTAAATAAAGCGCTACCACAGCGCCCAGTGTAATCGCTGAGTTCCAGCAATCATGTCAAATTAAGAAGAATGTTATTTCTTGGAGTCCAATTGTCATTTATCACATTTATAAGGTCAAAGTCCAAAATCAGTTCAATTAAGTCCCACAGTCAATCGTTTCACTGTTAAAAGCGATGCAACCTAGTAATATCAGAAAAATATCGCTAAATACATGTTGGTACGAATATGTGACGCAACCGTTGTAACTCAAACGGACTGATACCGTTAGAAAGTCAATGAAATGTAGTTTTTGAAACTGTCTCTATTTCTTCAGCGCGCGCTAACGGCTAGGATTGGTCCCACAGTAAAAAATGACTTATTTATCTAAATTTTAAATAAAGCGCTACCACAGCGCCCAGTGTAATCGCTGAGTTCCAGCAATCATGTCAAATTAAGAAGAATGTTATTTCTTGGAGTCCAATTGTGTCATTTATCACATTTATAAGGTCAAAGTCCAAAATCAGTTCAATTAAGTCCCACAGTCAATCGTTTCACTGTTAAAAGCGATGCAACCTAGTAATATCAGAAAAATATCGCTAAATACATGTTGGTACGAATATGTGACGCAACCGTTGTAACTCAAACGGACTGATACCGTTAGAAAGTCAATGAAATGTAGTTTTTGAAACTGTCTCTATTTCTTCAGCGCGCGCTAACGGCTAGGATTGGTCCCACAGTAAAAAATGACTTATTTATCTAAATTTTTAAATAAAGCGCTACCACAGCGCCCAGTGTAATCGCGGAGTTCCAGCAATCATGTCAAATTAAGAAGAATGTTATTTCTTGGAGTCCAATTGTGTCATTTATCACATTTATAAGGTCAAAGTCCAAAATCAGTTCAATTAAGTCCCACAGTCAATCGTTTCACTGTTAAAAGCGATGCAACCTAGTAATATCAGAAAAATATCGCTAAATACATGTTGGTACGAATATGTGACGCAACCGTTGTAACTCAAACGGACTGATACCGTTAGAAAGTCAATGAAATGTAGTTTTTGAAACTGTCTCTATTTCTTCAGCGCGCGCTAACGGCTAGGATTGGTCCCACAGTAAAAAATGACTTATTTATCTAAATTTTAAATAAAGCGCTACCACAGCGCCCAGTGTAATCTGAGTTCCAGCAATCATGTCAAATTAAGAAGAATGTTATTTCTTGGAGTCCAATTGTGTCATTTATCACATTTATAAGGTCAAAGTCCAAAATCAGTTCAATTAAGTCCCACAGTCAATCGTTTCACTGTTAAAAGCGATGCAACCTAGTAATATCAGAAAAATATCGCTAAATACATGTTGGTACGAATATGTGACGCAACCGTTGTAACTCAAACGGACTGATACCGTTAGAAAGTCAATGAAATGTAGTTTTTGAAACTGTCTCTATTTCTTCAGCGCGCGCTAACGGCTAGGATTGGTCCCACAGTAAAAAATGACTTATTTATCTAAATTTTAAATAAAGCGCTACCACAGCGCCCAGTGTAATCGCTGAGTTCCAGCAATCATGTCAAATTAAGAAGAATGTTATTTCTTGGAGTCCAATTGTGTCATTTATCACATTTATAAGGTCAAAGTCCAAAATCAGTTCAATTAAGTCCCACAGTCAATCGTTTCACTGTTAAAAGCGATGCAACCTAGTAATATCAGAAAAATATCGCTAAATACATGTTGGTACGAATATGTGACGCAACCGTTGTAACTCAAACGGACTGATACCGTTAGAAAGTCAATGAAATGTAGTTTTTGAAACTGTCTCTATTTCTTCAGCGCGCGCTAACGGCTAGGATTGGTCCCACAGTAAAAAATGACTTATTTATCTAAATTTTAAATAAAGCGCTACCACAGCGCCCAGTGTAATCGCTGAGTTCCAGCAATCATGTCAAATTAAGAAGAATGTTATTTCTTGGAGTCCAATTGTCATTTATCACATTTATAAGGTCAAAGTCCAAAATCAGTTCAATTAAGTCCCACAGTCAATCGTTTCACTGTTAAAAGCGATGCAACCTAGTAATATCAGAAAAATATCGCTAAATACATGTTGGTACGAATATGTGACGCAACCGTTGTAACTCAAACGGACTGATACCGTTAGAAAGTCAATGAAATGTAGTTTTTGAAACTGTCTCTATTTCTTCAGCGCGCGCTAACGGCTAGGATTGGTCCCACAGTAAAAAATGACTTATTTATCTAAATTTTTAAATAAAGCGCTACCACAGCGCCCAGTGTAATCGCTGAGTTCCAGCAATCATGTCAAATTAAGAAGAATGTTATTTCTTGGAGTCCAATTGTGTCATTTATCACATTTATAAGGTCAAAGTCCAAAATCAGTTCAATTAAGTCCCACAGTCAATCGTTTCACTGTTAAAAGCGATGCAACCTAGTAATATCAGAAAAATATCGCTAAATACATGTTGGTACGAATATGTGACGCAACCGTTGTAACTCAAACGGACTGATACCGTTAGAAAGTCAATGAAATGTAGTTTTTGAAACTGTCTCTATTTCTTCAGCGCGCTAACGGCTAGGATTGGTCCCACAGTAAAAAATGACTTATTTATCTAAATTTTAAATAAAGCGCTACCACAGCGCCCAGTGTAATCTGAGTTCCAGCAATCATGTCAAATTAAGAAGAATGTTATTTCTTGGAGTCCAATTGTGTCATTTATCACATTTATAAGGTCAAAGTCCAAAATCAGTTCAATTAAGTCCCACAGTCAATCGTTTCACTGTTAAAAGCGATGCAACCTAGTAATATCAGAAAAATATCGCTAAATACATGTTGGTACGAATATGTGACGCAACCGTTGTAACTCAAACGGACTGATACCGTTAGAAAGTCAATGAAATGTAGTTTTTGAAACTGTCTCTATTTCTTCAGCGCGCGCTAACGGCTAGGATTGGTCCCACAGTAAAAAATGACTTATTTATCTAAATTTTTAAATAAAGCGCTACCACAGCGCCCAGTGTAATCGCTGAGTTCCAGCAATCATGTCAAATTAAGAAGAATGTTATTTCTTGGAGTCCAATTGTGTCATTTATCACATTTATAAGGTCAAAGTCCAAAATCAGTTCAATTAAGTCCCACAGTCAATCGTTTCACTGTTAAAACGATGCAACCTAGTAATATCAGAAAAATATCGCTAAATACATGTTGTACGAATATGTGACGCAACCGTTGTAACTCAAACGGACTGATACCGTTAGA